>SJYX01024865.1:193674-208084 GCA_006410675.1 Oreotragus oreotragus
TCTTCACTTTCTGCCATAAGGGTGGTGTCATCTGCATATCTGAGGTGACTGATATTTCTCCTGGCAATCTTGATTCCAGCTTGTGTTTCTTCCAGCCCAGCATTTCTCATGATGTACTCTGCATAGAAGTTAAATAAGCAGGGTGACAATATACAGCCTTGACGTACTCCTTTTCCTATTCGGAACCAGTCTGTTGTTCCATGTCCAGTTCTAACTGTTGCTTCCTGACCTGCATACAGATTTCTCAAGAGGCAGGTCAGGTGGTCTGGTATTCCCATCTCTTTCAGAATTTTCCACAGTTTATTGTGACAAATACAGTCAGTGCTGGAAATGTAATACCACCACAGTGAGGGGGCTGAAACTCACATAATCGGCTCTGGGTGATCCTGGAAAGCAAGACCCAAGGGCCATGGGAAATGTAAGTTTGCTGGGGCATGGAAGGTCCAGTCAGTCTATATTAGTTAGGCTAAGTGATGCTAGCTGCTGAAACAAGCAGTTCTCCAAACCTCAGGGGCTGAACCCAATGGAAGTTTATTTCTCACTCATTCAAAGCCCAAGGCCCTACTCATGGTCATTCAAGACTTCAGGCCCTTGGCATCTTCCCCATCCCCGAGAAGGGAACGGGCTTATGGGGGCCTGGAGAGGAGTGTCATCCCACCCATACCTCCCTGCTCAGGACCAGGTGCAGAACCACACCCAACAGGAAGCTAGAAGTCACCCAGGGGGTTCCCAGGAAGAAAGGACACGGCTTCTGATGGAAACACAGCCAATTCTGCTGCCAGATGAGGGTTCAGAGGAGAGAAGATTCTGGAATCTGGATCGTGAATGGTTGCCACAGGAGATGGGAAATGAATAGCCCCTTGAGCTTGGGTCCCCTTAGCAAAACCTTTTCCAAAAATTCTGAAGGTGCTAATTACATCATTCTCCCAGGCCGTCCTGTATTTCTAATCCGTGGACACAGAGCCTTTTCCATGCTTCTCTGCCACAAGCTGGAGCTCGACCAGTTAGTGGTTGATTGGCACCAAGTGTACGGTATTTGCCGTAAGACATCTTCCACAATTCAAAGGAGCAAAGCCCTCATGCTGGCATTTCAGAGGGTCCCTGGAAGCCTAGGGTTGCAGCCATCACTGGGCATCACTCCATCTTCACCTCAGCAGACACTTTCAGAGTCACTGGTCCATCACATATACCCAGGATAGCTAGGAAAGGTCCATGTGTAAGAAGGCTTCTGAAGATCAATAGATCTCAGGAAAATCTCAAGATTTTCCCTTTAGTTCTTGTTGGAGGAATTGTCCTGAGAACACTAAGCTTCCCCCACACCTTCCCTTCATTACAAAGATATTGTCTTCTATTAAAAAAAAGCTTCCCAGGCCTGTACTGAGGTTATGTGGCTCTATCTGTTCCCACTCTGGGAAAACAGAGGTGCTTGTTTGCCCACAGGGGCAGCCATGTGAGTACCATTAATAACCTGTTACTTTCATCTCGCAGCTTTGTCATACATAGTTGCTGAAACCCATCAACGTCGAACAGCAAAAGAAACATGGGCTGATGGATTTAAATGGCCTGGGAGAGACGGATCTCTGGACATGTGTTGTACGCATCTTGCAAAATCCATAACTGTGCGGAGAAGGGTGGGGAGAGAGGAAGAATACAACTGAGGCCCAGAGGCATCTGGAAGAAACACCAGCTGTGCCTGGGTGTTGCACAACTGGGACCTGCCTTCCCAGAGGCCTTGCCAGGGGCTGGTAAAGCCCTGCTGATGGCTTATTTCACCCCCTCTGGAAGGAACACAAGGAGCTGCTTCAAGGTTGCAGCGTCCTTTAGGCAACAGAGAGGCCAGGGCATGAGAAGGGCATCTCTCCCACGTAAGAGAGGTGAGCAGACAAGCATCTACCTGCATGAGGTGTGTTTACAGGAGGAGAGTGAGGTGTCTATTTGCGTCCAACACCTGTGGTCAGGGTAGAGAACAGAAGCCCATTCATTCCCAACTTGCCCCAAAGCCTAACCCTTCTCCTTTCATCACCTGGCATTAACAACGCCTGCTCAGCAAGGGCCAAGGGATGGTGGGCACAGACACTCCCCCCCTGGATGTGGGCACCATTGCCCTGGGACAGAAGAGATGGGCTGCTAGAGACGGCCCAAGTCCCTCACTCCCTGCCACACTTCAGACATGCCTGATATTGGTCTGCAAAGTTCAACCAGAAACACCCACCAAGCTCCTACAGCCCAAGCAAAGGCTTGCAAAAGGAAAATCAAGGAGGCTGGGTCAGAGCTGCAGAGACAGGCAGCCTGAGAGTTTCAGCAGCCCCAGGGCATCTTATGAGACTGTAAATGGCAGGTCCAGTAAACTGCTAAGCACTCTTGATGGCTTTGAACTCCACAGACCTGTTTGGAGGCAGTGACTGGGATCGGAAACACAATACCTCTTCTTCTATAGAGATCAATAATGACAGTAGAGAACACTTGCGGTCCTGCTGGCTCTCCCAAAGTTGGCGAACATTCAAGCGGCACCCAGTGGGAGCTGGACGCCAAGCCAGGTGAGCCGTGTCCCCTGGGAGGTCACAATTGGAGGAGGCGGGTCCAGCTGCTCTGTGTAGCCACCAGCCCCCAGCCTGACTCCACTCACTGCCTCTTTGACTCTGGTGAATTGCTTAACTTTTCTATGGATCAGCTTCTTAGTCTATAAATCAGAAACAGTAACTAACACCCAATGAGATGATCATGTAAAGTGTCTAAAGTGCCTGGGCTGCTGGTTACCATTCTAATGAGACCACGTGGGAGGGCCAAGGCAAGACCATTTGTTCTCAAGGGTCCAGTCCTCCTGCTCTGCCCTCCAGTCCACTCCACCCAGAACCCTCTACTCCCGACACCCTGGTCCCCAGCATACAGACCTCAGAGGGGCAATTTCCAGCCTCAAGGAGCTCAAAAGGAGCAAGGACTGACTTCCCTGGCTGTCCAGTGCTTAAGAGACTTCCCTGGTGGTTCAGCTGGTAAAGAACCCACCTGCCAATGCAAGAGATATAAGAGACTCGAGTTCAGTCTCTAGGTCAGGAAGATCCCTTGGAGGAGGTCACGGCAACCCACTCCATTATTCTTGCCTGGAAAATTCCATGGACAGAGGAGCCTGGGAGTCGGACATGACTGAGTGCGCATATATGCGCTAGGTGGCTACAGGCACCTCCCTGGCTGATGTGCTGCTAAGCCCAGGACAGGATGCACCAGTGGTCGAGACTTCGCCTTTCAGTGCATGAAGTGCAGGTCCTATCCCTGGTCAGGGAGGTAAGATCCCACATACCGTCAAAAAACCGAAACATAAAAACAGAGGCAATATTGTAACAAATTCAATAAAGACGTTTTAAAAAGTGGTCCACATAAAAACAAAAGGAGCAAGAAGCCCATGTCCCCATGGGGAACCCTCTCCCAGAGGCATGGGCCTTAGAGGTGCCCCATGGCCCCCACCGGTGTATGAACTGGCTCCTGAGAGTCCTCCTGCTCACCCACACCCCACGTGACCCACACACCTGCCTGCATCCCGTCTCCCCATGTCCACGGTTAACACAGAATCAGTCAGCCTTTGTTTCGCATTTCTCTTTCCACACGCCCCTCCCATTCTGCATGAAAACAAAGTTTCCCGTCTTTGCTGTGATTTCTCAGCCTCCTTTTAACACAATCATAATAAACTCCTCCAGGGCAGCGTGAAGAGTATGTGCCAAGATCGGGGCTTGGCATGGAGCCTACACTTTTCAGGCCCAGGTTAGATGGCAGAGGAGAGAGGCCAAGGAGCTGGATACCCCTCATCCCTCCCCTACTTGGCTCCCCACTGTTGATGACCCTCCTCACAGCTCCTAGGAGCCCCAAGTGACCCTGAGATGCTCCCTGGGCGCCTGCAACTGACCCTCCAGGCTTGCCTACCGCAGCCTCTTGCCCTGAATTTTTTTCTCCCCACTCCCTGCCGTACACACACATACACCATCCCACCTGAAGGGTCACCTGGCCCATTTCTGCTCCCGAGAGGCTGGTCATCCTGCGTGGGTGGGGCCAACGGCAGAGAGCAGTGCGCTTGGACTTCATGGATCTTGTCTCAGACCCCACCACTGGCTCTTGCCTTGTGCCAAGCATTTCACACCACGAGCTCCAGTTTCTCCTCATCCAGCTTCACAGCTGTCCTGCAGGGGGTGACTGGGCGGCACATCCCAAGTGGCTCACACTATTTGTCTTGCATTTCCCAGGGGCCACCTGGAGTGAGCTGTAATCACACTGCTGAGGGGAAGGATGTTTCGTCTCCCTTGTGAGGGTCAACAGGGAAGGGGTTTTGGTGATGGGCCAGCACAAGAATCGCCTGCCAGGCGCTCATGTGTGCTAAGCTGCTGCTGCTGCTAAGTCACTTTGGTCGTGTCACTAAGTTGCTTCAGTTGTGTCCGACTATTTTCAACCCAACTGAAGCCCTCCAGGCTCCTCTGTCCATGAGATTCTCCACGCAAGAATCCTGGAGTGGGTTGCCATGCCCTCCTCCAGGGGATCTTCCCAACCCAGGGATCGAACCCAGGTCTCTTATGTGTCCTGCATTGGCAGGCACGTTCTTTACCACTGAGCCACCCAGGAAGTCCCATCTGCCAGGCAGAACTGGCCTATNAATCCTGGAGTGGGTTGCCATGCCCTCCTCCAGGGGATCTTCCCAACCCAGGGATCGAACCCAGGTCTCTTATGTGTCCTGCATTGGCAGGCACGTTCTTTACCACTGAGCCACCCAGGAAGTCCCATCTGCCAGGCAGAACTGGCCTATAACAAGCTTAAGGCTCTGGGGTGGTGGGGGCTGGTGAGGGGAGAGCACTGGAGGAGAAGGAACAGGGGCTGCATGCCTCTGATTAGAAATGGAAGGAAGGCAATGTGAGACCCACTGATGGCATTACCAAGTTTGGGGTCCAAGCCCAAAGCCCAAGAAAGCCCCTCAGCAAATGCGGAGGGGCAGCACCAGCGCCTGGCACAGGCTCACCTCACAGGGCGCTCACCGCAAATTTGCTGAATTATGGAATTAAGTCTGTCCTCGCTGCCTATCGTAACTGAGAATGGCTTTCTTGATGGAGTTTGCGAGGACACAGGTTCATGCCTGGTTCTAGGCAGGACCTGGAAGGGAAGGCTGAATTACTATAGAGGGAGGAGGGGGAGAAAATGGGGCAAGCCCATGCGGAAGCCAATGCTTGTCGGGGCTCACAGAGCCCTGGACTGGGAACCCCATGGTGTAGGGAGGGGGTGCCCTGCTCTAAGAACTGCCCCTTCCCCTCCTCCGCCCCACCCGGGCACCCTCCCCCAACCTTGTTGGTCTTGGAGAGTTTGGTTACTACCCAGCACAACAACCACAAACTACCACTCGTGGGACCCCACCCATCAGCCCACCGCCTGTTTTCCTAAATAAAGCTTTATTGAAACAGAGTCCCTTCATTCCTGTCCACATTGTCTAGGGTGGCTTTTGCTCTCCTAGGTGTTGGGACAGAGACTGGACAGCAAACAAGATCAATTACAACCTGGCCCTTTGCAGAAGACGTTTGCCTCCCCCGGGTCAGAGAAAAGGAAAGATGCCCCGCCCTCCCAGCCATTCGGTAGTAGAGAGGGGCTCTTGGGGAAGCACGCATCTCTGAAGGTGGGGTCCAGGATGCTCAGTCATCCAGCGAGGGGCAGTAAGGGCACCTGGGTTGCTCTGGGCACCAGTACGGTGAGGGTGGGGGCATGCAGAGAGAAGACGCACAACCCCTGCCCCAGAAAGGGCAGAGGAGCGGCCCTGGGGGCGACAGCCGACTCTGCGGGGAGAGGGCGCCCTTCACAGCCCTTCCACTGAGGGCCGCGGCAGCTCAGCTGAGGCAGCCCCATCTCGGCCCCTGCTCCATCTGCCTCCTTGCTTCCTGCCCCTCCCCACACGCCGCTGTGACCTAGACACCCGACCCACTTCTCACAGCCTTAGACGTGCTGATGGCCCAGGAGCCAGATGCAAATCACAGCTTCATTTGCCGCCATCCAAGCACTCCATCAAGAGGACCAGGGGATCCCTCCAAGCTCACAGCCCCCCCGCACAGGATGACCGCGTGCAGGCTTGTCTCTGTCTGCCCCCCTCTCTGGTCATGGAACCCATCCATTCAATCCCCTGCCATCTGGACGCCTCTTCCTCCCTCGCCCACCACTGAAACCCTCTGGATCCCCTCCCCAGGCTCCTCCAGACTGGCAATGGCTCCAGCCTGAGCCTCCTCCTGCTCCTCCTCCGATGCCTCTCGCTGCCGCCATGAGCCACTGTTAAGCCAACCACAGCTTCTCATGGCTTCTCCCACCCAACCCAGCTCCTCAGCCCCAGCCTTGAGGGTTGCCCCCCCACCTCGCCCTCTCCCACTGCCTGCAAGATGCTTGGCACAGAGGCCCGTGGGAACTCAGGCAGGTTATCCAGCCTCTTGGAGCTTTGGTTTACTCCTCCCTAAAACAGCTACAAGACCCACCTGAGGTTGCTGTGGTGATGGACGGACACGCCGGATGCGGTGCCCTTGGCACCGTGGTCACTCACCCCGCTTGCTCAGCTCAGCATGCTCGTCTCTGTTGCAGCCCACGGACATTCACGGAGCACAGAGGCGAGCCCCGCGCAGAGGCTCAGGGGAGCACAGAGGCGAGCCCCGCGCAGAGGCTCAGGGGAGCACAGAGGCGAGCCCCGCGCAGAGGCTCAGGGGAGCACAGAGGCGAGCCCCGCGCAGAGGCTCAGGGGAGCACCGAGGCGAGCCCCGCGCAGAAGCTTACGGGAGCACAGAGGCGAGCCCCGCGCAGAGGCTCGGGGGAGCACCGAGGCGAGCCCCGCGCAGAGGCTTAGGGGCACAAGTGAACTCGAGTGAAC
Source organism: Oreotragus oreotragus (assembly GCA_006410675.1). Taxonomy (NCBI): domain Eukaryota; kingdom Metazoa; phylum Chordata; class Mammalia; order Artiodactyla; family Bovidae; genus Oreotragus; species Oreotragus oreotragus. Next base: position 200,540 of record SJYX01024865.1, read on the forward strand.
AGCATCCCATAAGGTGATCAGGCCTCATGGAGACGTTTACTGGGACTGTCCCAGGGGAGGCAGTGTCTCCCTCTGCCTGGGGGAAGGGAAGGGGCGTTAGTATAAAAGGCGACACCGAGGGGCAGCGGAGGCCATCAAGCAGTGGCACGCGCGAGAGCACATGAGGAAAGCCAACACGACTGGGGACTGGTCCCCACGGCCAGGCTGGGGGCAGAGTGAGGACGCCTGAAGCATCCGTCCTGGGGGGCCGGTCCTGATCCTACTGTCGGGGCAGAGACTGCTGCAAGCTCACAGCAGAGACAACTGGGAGTCTACTCCAGAAGACGGGCTGGAGGGCAGGAAGGAAAGGATTATGGTTCAAAGGAAATGACTTAATGATGGAGAAACAAGCTATGTTACTCCATGTGCATGTCTGTGCACGTGCCCCATGGGGCCGGAGGCAGTACCTACAGTGAGGGTCACCAAGAAGGAAGAAGGACCATGAAGCCCGAGGCATGAAATAGGCTCCAGACGGAGGTGGCAAGGCTTGGGGACAGAAAAGGTGCAGGCTTCGGTCAGTTGTTTAAGGACAGAAAAAGGCAGGAAAATGCTGCCCGGGGTTACCGCCTCCCCCCCAGCCAAGGCATCCTGCAGGGTGGTGAGAGCGGGTGGGGAGCGGGTGGGGAGCCCCGGGGCCCCTCATTAGCAAGGGCCCATCAGCCGGCTCTGTTTTATTACCTCCACGTTGCCTCAGAAGAGCTCGCTCCATCTGCTTGTGGCTGTTAAAAATGTGCTTGGCTTTCTTAAAAATAAAACTCCAATCAAGGGATGAAAGAAAATGCTTTGGAGCTGGTCCAGGGACCCATCGCTCACAGGTGGGGAAAGAGGAGGGCTGGAGGGGCCAATCGAGGAGGGAATGCAGGCAGAGCAGGCGGTCAGGCTGACATCACACCTGCATCCATAACCAGAGAAGCCAAGGGGTGCCTTTGGATGCTCAGACCCAGTGAGGGTCTGTGGCTGAGGGCGCACAGAAGGAGCAGTCCAGGAGAAAGGGAGATGAGGTGTGGAAGTGGATGGCGAGCGGCGTGCAGCTACTTTTAGCTAGGTAACAGGAGACAGCTATTTAAAGTCTGCTTCGAAACGCAAAGCAGCATATGGTCCCGACTTCGGAACGCGCAGTGGGTTTCTTCTGCCTGCTAAGTCCTGAACTATCAAAGGAGGGCTGAGGGGCAGAGTCTAGAGGGTAAGACCACGTGTCAGGGCAAACCTCCTGCACGCTGGGGCTCCAAGCCACACACACTCGGCTCTAACTTGGGACAAGAACAAAGCATGCGTCGTCCAAGATGGTCTCCCATGACCTACGACCCACCCAAGCCGAAAAACCGCAGGGGTCCAGCTCACAGTCTGTGGTCAGAACCCCACCCTCACCCCGTCTGCCTGCTCAGACCTCTGGGGTCAGACTGTCTGGACAAAAATAACCAGTCGTTGAATCGAAGCCCATCATGCTTGATCACAGCCAACATGGCACGCACAGCACCCAGTGACAGCCCGCAGGGCGCTTCTTGTACTCCAGGTCCAGGTGCTCCTTGGGCAAAGGCGATAGAGGCTCCTCCAAGGCCAGCACACCTCCCCACTGCTTGCGCTTCACACAGAGGAAGAGTTTGCTGAGATTTTGTGCAGGGCTGGGGCTTCTCTTTACATTCCAAGTCTTTCCCCAGCAAACAAAACTCAGCGTGGGAACGGGACTTCTGTCCATCACAGGACAAATTGATTAATGCCGTAGAAATGTGACTGCAACCACGGGCCCTCCAGAACACTGCGGCTTATGTTGTCTGCGCCGCTCTCCTGAGGAACGTTTCCCTCAAGAGTTTGTGTATTGTTCACCCTTTTTCTTGGCACGCACGCCACATCTGAAGCCTATAATCATGCAGGTCATTAAACTAAACAACTGCGTTTGGACCTTTTTCAAGGGAGTGATTCAGGCAAGCTTTCGCCCCACGGGATCACTTTATAAAGTGTTATCAGACGCTACCCTCCACTGAAAAGGGGGCAAAGACCAGCCCCTCAGGACTCTTGCTGACAAGGACTCTCCATTGGCCACTAGGTGGCGGTGTTTACCAAAAAAGGGCAGCTGGGGCGTTGGTGCCGCTCAGGACTGAAGAAGATGCCCATCTTCTGAACACAGAAATCTTTTCAAAAACCGGGGTGGGGGGTATGTATCAGGCAGAGCAACCAGACACTCTATACTAGAGGCGGCGCCCCCAATCCGATGTGGTCAGAAAGGAGTCTTCAGTTCAGTTCAGTTGCTCAGTTGTGTCCGACTCTTTGCGACCCCATGCACACCACGCTTCCCTGTCCATCACCAACTCCCAGAGCTTGCTCAAACTCGGGCCCATCAAGTCGGTGATGCCATCCAACTATCTCATCCTCTGTCGTCCCCTTATCCTGCCTTCAGTCTTCCCCAGCATCAGAGTCTTTTCAAATGAGTCAGTTCTTCACATCAGGTGGCCAAAGTATTGGAGTTTCAGCTTCAACATCAGTTCTTCCAATGAATAATCAGGACTGATTTCCTTTAGGATTGACTGGCTTGATCTCCTTGCAGTCCAAGGGACTCTCAAGAGTCTTCTCCAACACCACAGTTCAAAAGCATCAATTCTTCAGTGCTCAGCTTTCTTTATGGTCCAGCTCTCACATCCATACATGACTACTGGAAAAACCATAGCTTTGACTAGATGAAACTTTGTCAGCAAAGTAATGTCTTTGCTTTTCAATATGCTGTTTAGTCTGGTCATAGCTTTTCTTCCAAGAAGCCAGCACCTTTTAATTTCACGGCTGCAGTCACCATCTGCAGTGATTTTGAAGCCCAAGAAAATTAAGTCTGTCACTGTTTCCACTGTTTCCCCATATATTTGCCACAAAGTGATGATTTTTCCCGTGGTCATGTTTGGATGTGAGAGTTGGACTGTGAAGAAGGCTGAGCGCCAAAGAATTGATGCTTTTGAACTGTGGTATTGGAGAAGACTCTTGAGAGTCCCTTGGACTGCAAGGAGATCCAACCAGTCCATTCTGAAGGAGCTCAGCCCTGGGATTTCTTTGGAAGGAAGGATGCTAAAGCTGAAATTCCAGTACTTTGGCCACCTCATGAGAAGAGTTGACTCATTGGAAAAGACTCTGATGCTGGGAGGGATTGGGGGCAGGAGGAGAAGGGGACGACAGAGAATGAAATGGCTGGATGGAATCACTGACTCGATGGACGTGAGTCTGAGTGAACTCTGGGAGTTGGTGATGGACAGGAAGGCCTGGCGTGCTGCGATTCATGGGGTCGCAAAGAGTCAGACATGACTGAGCGACTGAACTGAACTGATGGGACTGGATGCCATGATCTTAGTTTTTTCAATGTTGAGTTATAAACCAGGTTTTTCACTCTCCTCTTTCACTTTCATCAAGAGGCTCTTTAGTTCTTCTTCACTTTCTGCCATAAGGGTGGTGTCGTCTGCATATCTGAGGTTATTGATATTTCTCCTGACAATCTTGATTCCAGCTTGTGCTTCATCCAGCCGGGCATTCTGCATGATGTACTCTGCATATAAGTTCAATAAGCACGGTGACAATATACATCCTTGACCTTTTCCAGTCTGGAAGCAATCTGTTGTTTCATGTCTGGTTCTAACTGTTCCTTCATGACCTGCGTATAGATTTCTCAAGAGGCAGGTCAGGTGGTCTGGTATTCCCACCTCTTTCAGAATTTTCTACAGTTTGTTGTGATCTACATAGTCAATGGCTTTGACATAATCAACAAAGCAGATGTTTTTCTGGAATTATCTTGCTTTTTTGATGATTCAATGGATGTTGGCAATTTGATCTTTGTTGGCAATTTGATCTCTGCTTCCTCTGCCTTTTCCAAATCCAGCATGAACATCTGGAAGTTCATCGTTCACATACTGTTGAAGCCTGGCTTGGAAAATTTTAAGCATTACTTTGTTAGCATGTGAGGTGAGTGCAGTCGTGGGGTAGTTTGGACATTCTTTGAAATTGCCCTTCTTTGGGATTGGAATGAAAACTGACCTTTTCCAGTCCTGTGGCCCCTGCTGAGTTTTCCAAATTTGCTGGCATATTGAGTGCAGCACTTCCACAGCATCATCTTTTAGGATTTGAAATAACTCAGCTGGAATTCCATCACCTCCACTAGCTTTGTTCATGGTGATGCTTCCTAAGGCCCACTTGACTTCTCATTCCAGGATGTCTGGCTCTAGGTGAGTGATCACACCATCATGGTTAACTGGGTCATGAAAATCTTTTTTGTACAGTTCTTCTCTGTACTCTTGCCACCTCTTCTTAATATCTTTTGCCTCTGTTAAGTCCATACCATTTCTGTCCTTTATCATGCCCATCTTTGCATGACATGTTCCCTTGGTATCTCTAATCTTCTTGAAGAGATCTCTAGTCTTTCCCATTCTGTTGTTTTCCTCTATTTCTTTGCATCGGTCACTGAGGAAGGCTTTCTTATCTGTCCTTGCTATTCTTTGAAACTCTGCATTCAAATGGGTATGTCTTTCCTTTTCTCCTTTGCCTTTCTCTTCTCTTCCTTTCTCAGCTATTTGTAAAGCCTCCTCAGACAACCATTTTGCCTTTTTGCATCTCTTTTCCTTGGAGATTGTTTTGATCACTGCCTCCTGTACAATGTCAGTCTCTCCCATCAGGAAGCTTCCATAAGTCTCTTATCCTTATCTGTCAGAGGGCAGACAGAATGAAAACCACAATCACAGAAAAGTAATCAAACTGATCACATGGACCACAGCCTTGTCTAACTCAATGAAACCATGAGCCATGCCATGTAGGGCCACGGACGAGTCATGGTGGAGAGTTCTGACAAAACGTGGTCCACTAGAGATGGGAAGGAGAAGGCAATGGCACTCCACTCCAGTACTCTTGCCTGGAAAATCCTATGGACGGAGGAGCCTGGTGGGCTGCAGTCCACAGGGTCGCTGAGTCGGACGCAACTGAGTGACTTCACTTTCACTTTTCACTTTCATACATTGGAGAAGGAAATGGCAACCCACTCCCGTGTTCTTGCCTGGAGAATCCCAGGGACGAGGGAGCCTGGCGGGATGCCATCTATGGGGTCACATAGAGTTGGACACGACTGAAGTGATTTAGCAGTAGCAGCAGAGATGGGAATGCAAACCACTTCAGCATTTTTGCATTGAGAACCCCATGAACAGTATGAAAAGGCAAAAAGATAAGACACTGAAAGATGAACTCCCTAGGTCGATAGGTACCCAGTATGCTACTGGAGATCAGTGGAGAGATAACTTCAGAAAGCATGAAGAGACAGAGCCAAAGCAAAAACAATGCCCAGTTGTGGATGTGACTGGTGATGGAAGTAAAGTCCGATGCTGTAAACAGCAATACTGCATAGGAACCTGGAATGTTAGGTCCACGAATCAAGGTAAATTAGAAGTGGTCAAACAGGAGATGGCAAGAGTGAACACCGACATTTTAGGAATCAGTGAACTAAAATGGACTGGAATGGGCAAATTTAATTCAGATGACCATTTTCCTTTACAGGAAATAGAGTAGCCCTCATAGTCAACAAAAGAGTCCAAAATGCAGTACTTGGGTGCAATCTCAAAAGTACTAGAATGATCTCTGTTTGTTTCCAAGGCAAATCATTCAATATCACAGTAATCCAAGTCTATGCCCCAACCAGTGATGTTGAAGAAGCTGAACAGTTCTCTGAAGACCTATAAGACCTTCTAGATAACACCCCAAAAAGATGTCCTTTTCATCATAGGGTACTGAACTGCAAAAGTAGGAAGTCAAGAGACACCTGGAGTAACAGGCAAATTTGGCCTTAGAGTACAAAATGAAGCAGGGCAAAGGCCAACAGAGTTTTCCCAAGAGAACACACTGGTCTTAGCAAACACCCTCTTCCAGCAACACAAGAGAAGACTCTAAAAATGGACATCACCAGATGGTCAATACCGAAATCAGATTGATTATATTCTTTGCAGCCAAAGATGGAAAAGTTCTATACAGTCAGCAAAAGCAAGACCAGGAGCTGACTGTGGCTCAGATCATGAACTTCTTGTTGCCAAATTCAGAAAGGAGTCTATCCCTCACTTAATGTGGGGGAAATAGCCAGGAGGGGGAGGGGAGGAGCCCTTTCAGACCCTCCCCCTCCTGTTGGTCCAGGCCAGCCTGGAGCCTCCCTCTACCTGAGCATCTCTGGAGCTTGGAGACCCCAGTGCTCCTGGAACTTCAATGTTGTCGGGTAGGGTCACTGCACCCAAGCACCCACACCCTCAGGGTTGCTCAGAGGATTTGATATCTAACCAATGAGGTCATGTTCTGAAAAGATGAAACATTCTCAAAACGTAGAGTTGTTCTTATTATTTATTATCAGAAATACACTGATGGATTGAAAGAGGGGGACAGAAGGCACTGGCTCTTCAAGATGGCTCTTTTTTGTTATGTTATCAGATGCGTTTAAACACACCTTCTGTTTGCTCAAACTCACTTCTCAGGTAACTTTAATAAAAAATAAATCATGGCATGGATGAAAAGCAAGTCGCTCATGTGGTAAAGAATCTGCCTGCAATGCAGGAGCCCTGGATTTGGTCCCTGGGTTGGGAAGATCCCCTGGAGAGGGGAATGGCTGCCCATTCCAGTATTCTTGCCTTGAGAATTCCATGGACAGAGGGGCTGGCGGGCTATAGTCCACGGGGTCACAGAGAGTTGGAGATGACTCAGTAACTAACAGTTTCACTATAGAGCACAGAGAACTCTATTCAATGTCCCATGATACACCAAAAGGAATATGAAAAGGAATATATATGTATAACTTAGTCACTTTGCTGTAGAGTAGAAATGAACACAACATTATAAATCAACTAGCCTTTGACTGTGTGGATCACAATAAACTGTGGAAAATTCTGAAAGAGATGGGAATACCAGACCACCTAACCTGCCTCTTGAGAAATCTGTATACAGGTCAGGAAGCAACAGTTAGAACTGGACATGGAACAACAGACTGGTTCCAAATAAGAAAAGGAGCATGTCAAGGCTGTATATTGTCACCCTGCTTTTTTAATTTATATGCAGAGTACATCATGAGAAATGCTGGACTGGAAGAAACACAAGCTGGAATCAAGATTGCTGGGAGAAATATCAATAACCTCAGATATGCAGATGACACCACCCCTTATGGCAAAAAGTGAAGAGGAGCTAAAAAGCCTCTTGATGAAAGTGAAAGAGGAGAGAGAAAAAGTTGGCTTAAAGCTCAACATTCAGAAAACGAAAATCATGGCATCTGGTCCCATCACTTCATGGGAAATAGAGGGGGAAACAGTGGAAACAGTGGCTGACTTTATTTTGGGGGGCTCCAAAATCACTGCAGATGGTGACTGCAGCCATGAAATTAAAAGACGCTTACTCCTTGGAAGAAAAGTTATGATTAACCTAAATAGTATATTCAAAAGCAGAGACATTACTTTGCTGACTAAGGTCCGTCTAGTCAAGGCTATGGTTTTTCCAGTAGTCATGTATGGATGTGAGAGTTGGACT
>SJYX01024865.1:211233-229930 GCA_006410675.1 Oreotragus oreotragus
GTCATGTATGGATGTGAGAGTTGGACTATGAAGAAGGCTGAGCGCCAAAGAATTGATGCTTTTGAACTGTGGTGTTGGAGAAGATTCTTGAGAGTCCCTTGGACGGCAAGGAGATCCAACCAGTCCATTCTGAAGGAGATCAGCCCTGGGATTTCTTTGGAAGGAATGACGCTAAAGCTGAAACTCCAGTACTTTGGCCACCTCATGCGAAGAGTTGACTCATTGGAAAAGACTCTGATGCTGGGAGGGAATGGGGGCAGAAGGAGAAGGGGACGGTGGAGGATGAGATGGCTGGATGGCATCACAGACTCGATGGACGTGAGTCTGAGTGAACTCCAGGAGATGGTGATGCAGAGAGGCCTGGCATGCTGCGATTCATGGGGTTGCAAAGAGTTGGACACAACTGAGCGACTGAACTGAACTGATACTTCAAAAATTTAATTAAAAAATTTTAAATCATGGCAAGTACATACATGGTGACCAAGTGCCTGAACAACCCCAGGATCAAGGTAGGTGATGGAGCCTCTGGTAGTGGCAGAACCAGCTGTAGGGCTCTGTTCCCAGGAGGGGACAGGGGACCTCAGCACAGTCTTCACATCAGGAATCTCTGGCTCAGTTTATGGCGATTGTGAACTGAAAGAGGAAAGCTGGTTGTTAAGCTGCAAACAAGCCCCCAAAACGTGTGGCATGAGAAGTTTATTAGAGCAGCATATGTATCTTGTTAAAGCAGTGTAATACAATTAAATCACATTCATTAAATTACATTTAATACAGTGAAAAGAGATCAGATTAGCCAACTTGGGTAGAAGCATTCAGCTCCAGGGACCTTTTGAGCTGAGCTTCAAGAGAAAGCATTTCACGCACATATACAGTATTTGCAAGGCTATGGTTTTGCTCTACAGGGTGTTAATGCATTTTGTTTAAGTTTTTTTACATTCAAAGAAAGAGTGCTTTCTGTTCAAATAAATCCAGGAAATACTGAATTAAAAATAAGGTGACTATGAGCACTTCAAACCCACATAAGGTGGAGGTCCACGTATAATTTCGTTGACCTGTTTGATCACAGCCCTTCTTCGCTGAAAAGCCCATTAGCATTCCTGAGAATGAGTATTTTGTGCAACATTTTCAGAGGAAGATGAACCCAATCAAGTGCAACACATTCAGGCCAGTGCTGACTGGAGTCAGGGTGGAACCAGTGACTCTCTGACACTGAAGTAAAGGTGCCCATGGAGTCTGATTCAGCAAGAGTACAAGTCACAGATGTGAGACAGAGGGAAGACAGAAAGGATGCAGAAGCCTCATCCCAGTCAGGAATGCAAATACCCAACATTTATTATAACACCTCCTGAATAGTCTAGCTAGACCTTTGCTCCAGGGCTTAGCAGGTTATGTTAGGATCTCTATGGAATAGGTTTCCAAAAGATCATGTATGAACAGAAGTGTAAATAAGTCAGTCTAGAATCCTGGAGAAGAAACTCCCTTAAAAATATTGCGGCATCAGAGAGGGTGTGAGAAAAGTGAACCCTCCTATGCAGCTGGTGGGAATGTACATTGGTACAGCTACTATGGAGAACAGTATCGAGATTTCTTAAACTAAAACCAGAGCTGTCAGATGATTTAGCAATCCCATTGTGGGCCTATATCTGGAGAAAACCCAATAGCCAAGACATGGAAGATATTGATGAACCTAAATGTCCATCAACTCATGAATGGATAAAGATGTGGTACACATATACAATGGAATATTACTCCACCATAAAAAATTGAAATAATGCCATTTGCAGCAACATGGATGGACCTAGAGATTATCAAACTAAGTGAAGTAAAAAACAAAAAACAAAAAACAAATATCGTATGCTATCATGTAGTCGCTGTTGTTCAGCTGCTCAGTTGTGTCTAATTCTTTGCCACCCTACAGACTACAGCACGTCAGGCTTCCCTGTCTTTCGCTTACCTTCCGGAGTTGCTCACTCAAGTCCATTGAGTCAATGATGCCATCCAACCATCTCAACCTCTGTTATCCCCTTCTCCTCCTGCCTTCAGGAGGTTTTTTCCAATGAGTCGGCTCTTCACATCAGGTGGCCAAAGTATTGGAGCTTCAACTTCAGCACCAGTCCTTCCAATGAATATTCAGGACTGATTCCCATTGGGATTGACTGGTTTGATCTCCTTGCAGTCCAAGGGACCCTCAAGTCTTCTCCACCACAATTCAAAAGCATCAGTTCATTAGTGCTCAGACTTCTATATGGTCCAGCTCTCATATCCATACATGACTACTGGAAAAACCATAGCTTTGACTATACAGATGCTTGTTAGCAAAGTGATGTCTCTGCTTTTTAATATGCTGTCTAGTTTGGTCATAGTTTTTCTTCCAAGGAGCAAGCATCTTTTAATTTCATGGTTACAGTTGTCATCCTCAGTGATTTTGGAGCCCAAGAAAATAAAGTCTGTCACTGTTTATATTTTTCCCCATCTATTTGCCGTAAAGTGATGGAACCAGATGCCATGATCTTAGTTTTCTCAATGTTGAGTTTTAAGTCAGGTTTTTTACTCTCTTCTTTCACCTTCATCAAGAGGCTCTTCAGTTCCTCTTCACCTGCTGCCATTAGGGTGATGTCATCTACATATCTGAGATTTTTTATATTTCTCCTGGCAATCTTGATTCCCACTTGTGATTTATCCAGCCCAGCATTTTGCATGATGTATACTCTGTATATAGGTTAAATAAGCAGGGTGACAATATACAGCCTTGACGTACTCCTTTCCCATTTTTGAACCAGTCTGTTGTTCCGTGTCTGGTTCTAACTGTTGCTTCTTGACCTGCATACAGGTTTCTCAGGAGGCAGGCAATGTGGTCTGGTATTCCCATCTCTTGAAGAATTTTCCACAGTTTGTTGTGATTCACACAAAGGCTTTCATGTAGTCAATGAAGCAGAAGTACATGTTTTTCTGGAATTCTCTTGCTTTTTCAATGATCCAGTGGATGCTGGCAATTTGATCTCTGGTTCCTCTGCTTTTTCTAAATCCAGCTTGTAAATCTGGAAGTTCTCAGTTCACAAACTGTTGAAGCCTAGTTTTAAGGATTTTGAGCATTATCTTGCTAGCATGTGAGATGAGTGCAATTGTGTGGTAGTTTGAACATTCTTTGGCATTGCCTTTCTTTGGGATTGGAATGATAAGTGACCTTTTCCAGTCCTGAGGCCACTGCTGAGTTTTCCAAATTTTCTGGCTTGTTGAGTACAGCATTTTAACAGCATCATCTTTTAGGATTTGAAATAATTCAGCTGGAATACCGTCACCTCCACTAGCTTTGTTCATACTAATGCTTCCTAAGGTCTACTTGCACACTCCAGGATGTCTGGCTCAAGTTGAATGACCACACCATCATGTTGTCCAGGTCATTAAGACCTATTTTGTACAGTTCTTCTGTGTATTCTCACCACAATAGTTTGTAATAATCTACAAGGGAAAACAATCTGAGAAAGAAGATATAGATATAGATGGATAACTGAAAACTCTGCTATATACCTGAAGCTAACACAACATTTTAAAGCAACTATGCATCTATTAAAACAATACATTTAAAAATACCTGCACCATCATGATAAAGCCCTTTGTGGTGTCACCATAGCTCTGGCTGGTGACTGGGTGGCCAGCACCTTCACATGCTTCGTCCTTTGATCCTTACCAGAAGCCAGGAGATGGGCAGCCCAGATCTTCAGGGCTTAGGCTCAGGCAAACTCCCTCCCTCAAGTCCAGATGAGGACACTGAAGCACAAGGAAGAAGGAGATCTTTGGAAGGAATTCAGAAAGCACAGGAGATCTTTCCTTTGCATTAGAGAAACAAAGTTCTCATAGGTAATGTGTTCTCTATTTTTGTCAAATGATGGTTCATTATATATGTCAAACCTTGTCTTAGCTTCAGACAGAAAATTAGATTTAATGTAAGCAGCTGAAAATGAAATTGAACTTAACTGTTAAAAGCAGGACAGAGACATCAGTATGGGTGCCATTTCCAATTTTAAAGAGCTGGACAATGAGAAAGGCTTCCAGAGAATCCTGGAAATGTCAATGTAAGTCATGAAACATATTAACGAAAGTACCTGCATAACTAGAGGAAGTGAATCTTACAAAGAATTGACAGGTTTTATGTCACAGATTTTCCCCGCTATGTGTGCTCAAGGAAATTCCTGCCCTTCTCTGAGTCTCAGTTACCCCCTAAATCCACTTACTACAATTCAGCCTGATAAATTCCATCTGTGGTCCTGTCCTTACGGGCGAGGTCCCACAGACAGCAGGAGGCCAAGGAGGGACGTGACCAGTGTTTTCTTGGACATCCTTTCATTGCCATGCTCTCCAGCGTGGTCCACTCCAAACCGGGTCCATCAGGTCACTCCCTGGGGGCGCTGCAAATGCTGAACTGAGCCCCACCCCCGGTATGAGCTCCAGCGCCTGCCTCCACCTGGCTTTCCCCTCTCCCATCGGGAAGGTGGAGACTTTAGCAGCCCCCTGCACAGAGCCGGCTGCTCTCTGCCCCTCCTGACCTGGCTCCTATTGCCCTTTGTTTTGAACAAACTTCCTCTATTGCCTAGTCCTCTCCTCTGTCACCCTTCAAAACTCACCTCATTACCACCTCCTCCAGGAAGTCCTCCTTCCCCTTCCAGACTGAGTCACTTCCCCTCCGCCATTCTGCATAGCTCCAGATGCATGTGGCTGCACATCACCACCCAGGACAACACAGTATGACCTGTTCCTGTCCCCCAAGTGACCTGGAAGCTCCCTGAGGTCACAGCTGTGCACGGTTCCATTCTCCATCCCAGGGCTTAGCCCAGGGCTTGGGGCAAGTAGGATGCTGGCTGGAGTGACCGCTGTGCCCACAGGATGACCACCTGCAGCACTCACCACCACAGCACCAGGAGTGTGCCCACGGATTAAAGACAAGGCTGGCTTCATTTAGCTTGGAACCCTACCATCAACCCACTTTAGGACTCACCCGGCCTAGGAGTTTCCACAAGCGAATGAACACTTGTCCCATAACTGACTCTCCTTAACCCACCCAGGAGCTGCTGGGCTCTCACCCTCCATCCAAGGAGGAGAGGCCACTGCGGTCCCTGGAGCCTTGTTACCCCCGCGTGCATTCACTATTGGGATGTACCGATTAGTGGACATTTAGAAGCCGCTGGACACAAACAAGTGCATCTGGGAGCACCTGGGGTACACCTGCCCAAACAGAGGCAGAAGAATGACCTCTAGTGGTCCCTGCTGGCGTTGTTGGTCCAGGAAGGCACTGGGTGTTCCTAGTGGGAAAAGACTTGGAGTAATTCAGAGACTTTGCTGCCTAGAAAGAGCACTCATGATATAAGAGACTTCTGGCAATTGAAACAGAATAAATGGCCACAGAACTGCATGGCAAATGTTAAATATATCTCTCTATTATTGGTAAATTCTCACCAAAAGTCACAATGAAGAAAATATTTTTTATATATGTTTTAATGTCTATGAAGTTTTCAATTAAAAAAACGCTGAAATTTAAAAAAACATTGGAAACACAAATATGGACACAGGTATATTACAGTATAGATTTTTATTAAAAGGCATGTTTTTTATACTTCATTATAATTTATTAAACATTCAGTATACAACACAGCAAATTTTCTGAGATTTAACCATAGTATATGATTGTGCCGGTGCTTAGCAAAAGACTCTAGTTTACACCTATACTAATAAAATGGTTAAAAGGCATGTTTTTAAATGACTCAACTTTAAAGAAATCCTATTTTGTGATAAGAGCATTTGAAAGAAATGTCTATTAAATCCAAGGTTTCAAATGAGCAAATATATATATCTATACTATATATATATAGCAAGGAATGATAGACTTTATCTTGTAATAACTTTTAATAAAGTATAATCTATAAAAATAGTGAAACCCTATGTTATACACCTGAAACTAATAAAATATTGTAAATCAACTATACTTCAGTTAAAACTGATGAACAAAAAAATGCCCCAAGGCTCTAATTCTATAGAAATCATCAGAGGATCTGTATATATCAGTACATATCCTCTCCAAAATTAAACTTTAACTCATTCCATCAGGCTATTTTCTCCAGATGTTACAATGGAAGTTCAGAATTGATCAGATCAGTCTTACTATGTTCATTTTCTGATTTGATTGTCTTTCTTGGTGGAGGAAGAATGGCACTTGTTTTTCTATTAAATGGGTAGAGGAAAAAAATAACAACAAAAAGTTAGTTCCTTTGCTTAAACAGAAGTTCTACCAAAATGACTCTCTCCCTGATTTAGCTCAGAAACGAAGTTCATACTTATCTTGCACAGTAATATGGAGCCAGTCTCATTTAGTCGTTTGCTGAACTGTGTGTTTACAAACCCGCAGCCTCTGGAATATACTGAAATATGCTCTGTACCCCCCTTCATGGATAACAGCCTTGTCATGGCAAAGGGGCTTGCATAATTCAATGAAGATATGAGGCATGCCATGTAGGGCCACCCAAGATGGACAGATCATACATAGTGAAAAGTTCAGACAAAATGTGGTCCATTGGAGAAGGAAATGGCAACCAGCTTCAATATTCTTGCCAGGAGAACCCCATAAACAATATGAAAAGGCAAAAAGATATGACACCTGAAGATGAGCGCCCCCCTCCCAGGTCATAAGGTGTCCAATATGCTACTGGGGATGAACAGAGGGCAATTACCAATAGTGCCAGAAAGAATGAATGGCTGAGCCAAAGCAGAAATAACATTCGGTTGTGGATGTGTCTGGTGATGAAAGTGAAGCCTGATGCTATAAATAACAATATTGCACAGGAACCGGGAATGTTAGGTCCATGAATCAAGATAAATTGGATGTGGTCAAGCAGGAGATGGCAAAATTGAACATCAATATCTTAGGAACCAGTGAACTAAAATGGATGGGAACAGGAACTTAATTCCGATAAACTTTATATCTACTACTGTGGGTAAGAAACCCAGGTCATAAGGTGTCCAATATGCTACTGGGGATGAACAGAGGGCAATTACCAATAGTGCCAGAAAGAATGAATGGCTGAGCCAAAGCAGAAATAACATTCGGTTGTGGATGTGTCTGGTGATGAAAGTGAAGCCTGATGCTATAAATAACAATATTGCACAGGAACCGGGAATGTTAGGTCCATGAATCAAGATAAATTGGATGTGGTCAAGCAGGAGATGGCAAAATTGAACATCAATATCTTAGGAACCAGTGAACTAAAATGGATGGGAACAGGAACTTAATTCCGATAAACTTTATATCTACTACTGTGGGTAAGAAGCCGTTAGAAGAAATGGAGTACTCCTATTCATAGTCAACACAGCAGTCCAAATTACAGTACTTGGGTGCAACCTAAAAAGCGACAGAACAGTCACGGTTTGTTTCCAAGGCCAATCATTCGTCATCACAGTAATCCAATTCTATGCCCCAAACACTGATGCTGAAGAAGCTGAAGTTGAATGGTTCTATGAAGATCTACACCACCTTCTAGAGCTAACATCAAAAAAAAAAAAAAAAAAGATTTTGGAGCCCAAGAAAATAAAGTCTGTCACTGTTTCCATTGTTTCCCCACCTATTTGCCATGAAATGATGGGACCAGATCTGTGTTTTTTCAATGTTGTTTTAAGCCAGGTTTTTCACTCTCCTCTTTCATTTTCATCAAGAGGCTCTTTAGTTCCTCTTCACTTTTTGCATATCTGAGGTTACTGATATTTCTCCCAACAATCTTGATTCCAACTTGTGCTTCATCCAGCCCAGCATTTTGCATTATGTACTCTGCACATAAGTTAAAGAAGCAGAGTGACAATATACTGCTTTGATGTACTTCTTTCCCAGTTGGGAACTACTCTGTTGTTCTAACTTTTGCTTCTTGAACTGGTTTCTCAGGAGGCAGGTATTGTGGTCTGGTATTCTCATCTCTTGAAGAATTTTCCACAGTTTGCTGTGATCCACCCAGTCAAAGACTTTAGCATAGTCAATGAAGCAGAAGTAGTCATATGTGAATGGCCTAGT
Source organism: Oreotragus oreotragus (assembly GCA_006410675.1). Taxonomy (NCBI): domain Eukaryota; kingdom Metazoa; phylum Chordata; class Mammalia; order Artiodactyla; family Bovidae; genus Oreotragus; species Oreotragus oreotragus. The sequence goes on from SJYX01024865.1 coordinate 219,281, forward strand.
GGTTTTCCCTACTGTACAAGAGAAGCTCCATACAGCCAAAAAAAAAACAAGACCTGAAGCTGACTGTGGCTCAGATCATGAGCAAAATTCAGGCTTAAATTGAAGAAAGCAGGGAAAGCCACTAGGCCATTCACATTTGACCTAAATCATACCCCTTATGATTATACAATGGAGGTGATAAATAGAGTTGAGGGATTAGGTCTGATAGACAGAGTGCCTGAAGAACTATGGACAGAGGTTCATAACATTGCACAGGAGTTAGTGACCAACACCATCCCCAGAAAGAAATGCAAGAAGGTAAAGTGGTTGTCTGAGGAGGCTTTATAAGAGCTGAGGAAACAAGAGAAATGAAGGGCAGGGGAGAAAGGGAAAGATGTACCCAACTGAATGCAGAGTTTCAGAGAATAGCAAGGAGAGAGAAAAGTCCTTCTTGAATGAACAATGCAAAGAAATAGAGGAAAAGAATAGAATGGGAAAGACTAGAGGTCTCTTCAAGAATATTGGAGATATCAAGGGAACATTTCATGCAAGAACAGGCACAATAAACAATAGAAATGGCCAAGATCTAACAGAAGCAAAAGATATTAAGAACAGGTGGCAAGAACATACAGCAGAACTGTACAAAAAAGGCCTCAGTGACCCAGATAACCATGGGTCACTCTCCTAGAGCCAGACATCCTGGAACGTAAAGTCAAGTGGGCCCTAGGAAGCATTACTGTGAACAAAGCTAGTAGCGGTGACAGGATTCCAGCTGAGCTATTTCAAATCCTAAAAGATGGTTCTATTAAAGTGCTGCATTCAATATGCCAGCAAATATGGAAAATTCAGTGATGGCCACAGGACTGGAAAAGGTCAATTTTCATTCCAATCCCAAAGAAAGGCAATGCCAAAGAATGTTCAAACTGCTGTACAATTGTGCTCACTTCACATGCTACCAAGATTTTGCTCAAAATCCTTCAAGCTAGACTTCAGCAGTATGTGAACTGAAAAATTCCAGATGTAAAAGCTGAATTTAGAAAAGGCAGAGGAACCAGAGATCAAATTGCCAACATTCATTGGATCATAGAGAAAGCAAGGTAATTCCAGAGAAACATCTACTTCTGTTTCAATGACTATGCTAAAGCCTTTGACTGTGTGAATCACAACAAACTGGAAAATTCTTCAAGAGATGGGAGTACTAGACCACTTTATCCATCTCCTGAGAAACCTGTATGCAGGTCAAGAAGCAACAGTTAGAACTGGACATGGAACAACAGACTGGTTCAAAACTGGGAAAGGAGTATGACAAGGCTGTATATTGTCATCCTGTTTATTTAACTTATATGCTGAGTACATCATGTGAAATGGCAGGCTGGACGAATCACAAGTGGGAATCAAGATTGCAGGAAATATATCAACAATCTCAGATATGCAGATGATACCACTGTAATGGCAGATACTGAAGAGGAACTAAAGAGCCTCTTGATGAGGGTGAAAGAGAAGAGTGAAAAAGCTGGCTTAAAACTCAACATTCAGAAAACAAAGATAGAAGAAAAAAAAGAAAAAAACAAAACAAAGATACGCATCTGGTCCTATCACTTCATGGCAAACAGAAGGGAAAAAAGGGAAGCAGTACAGATTTTATTTTCTTGGGCTTCAAAGTCATTGCAGATGGTGGCTGCAGCTACAAAACGAAAAGATGCTGGCTCCTTGGAAAGAAAGCTATGACAAACCTAGAATATTAAAAAGCAGAGACATCATTTTGCTGACAAAGGTCCATCTAGTCAAAGCTATGGTTTTTCCAGCAGTCATATATGGATGTGAGAGTTGGACCATAAAGAAGCCTGAGCACTCAAGAATTGATGCTTTCGAATTATGGTGTTGAAAACTCTTGAGAGTCCCCTTGGACAGCAAGGAGATCAAACCAGTCAATCCTAAAGGAAATGAACCCTGAGTATTCACTGGAAAGACTGATACTGAAGTTGAAGCTCCACTGCCTTGGCCACTGATGTGACGAGCTGACTCATTGGAAAAGACCCTGATGCTGGGGAAAACTGAAGGCAAATGGAGAAAGGGGCACCAGAGGATGGTTAAACAGCATCACCAATTCAATGGACACGAGTCTGAGTAAATTCCGGAAGATGGTGAAGTACAGGGAAACCTGGCATGCTGCAGTCCATGAAGTGGCAGAGAGGTGGACACGACTTAGCAACTGAACAGCAACATCCTCTGCACCACCACCTAGAGACAGCTTTCAGAGCTTTCAGTGCTCTGGTGCCCCGCCCAGCTGCTCAGCTAGGATTAAATCCTCGCCCCACAGGGGTGGAGCGTCAGGGAAGCAGCTAGAGCCTTCCCTGCAGGCAAAGAATAGAAGGGCAAGCTGTCCTTCCCTCTAGATCAGACACCTACGAACTCTACGTGCTTAACATACAAAGCAATAAAGAGGCCCCACCCACAGATAACTACTGTAAGTCCAGGCTGACACAAACTGTGAGCTTCACAGACTCTGTCTTGCACACCTGCTGTGTGCATGCACTCTGCTAGTTTACTCTTGGGATTAGATGTGTACCTTACACACTGTCTCGCTGTTCACACTCTTCACCAAAGCCAGGCAAGGCACAATCAGGGAAGCTGAAAGAAAATGCCAAGAGTCGGAGGAGTTGCAGACATGACTATCCTCCTGTGACTGGCTCAGCCATGGTAGCCGCAGCAGACCTGCGGTACTCTCCTGTGGCTGGCCCAGCGCACACAGCCACACCGCAGCCATCATGCAGTCTCAACGCAGCCTCAAAGGCTTTTCAGGTGGGGCTGAAACATGTTTACAGAACAAACATGGCCCGTGGCCAAGCGGGTGCATTCTGATGCACATGCGCAGTGCTCTGAGTGATCTCAGCTGTTACCTAACCATGTATTTATAAAATGTGAGGTGATAACGAGAGGCCATGACCACCGCCATCTTGGCTAATTTGCTCTTTCCCTACAGACACAGATTTCAAAAAGGACTTGGAAATTTCACTCCTTTTTGTCCACAATGCACAGCTTGCAGGGACAAGACCAGAGATTGAACCCAGATCCTCAGCAGTGAGAGTGCAGAGTCCTAACCACTGGGCCACCAGGGAATCCCCAGAAGCTCCACCTTTTAAGACTGCTTTCTGGTCACCATTGAGTGAATGTTACCTATTTAGTATATAAATTCACTTTATCTCACAAAATAGAAAGAGTACCAGAAAAATGTTTATGAAAGTTAACTGGGAAATAGACTCCATGGCTTCTTGTCACAATTTCAATCAATTTTGCACCAAGGGGTCCTGGTGTCCCCTTAAGAAGGTGGCTCAGATGGTAAAGAATCTGCCTGCACTGCAGGAGACCTGGGTTTGATCCCTGGGTCAGAAAGATCCCCTAGAGAAGGGATTGGCAACCCGCTCCAGTATTCTTGCCTGGAGAATCCCATGGATAGAGGAGCCTGGAGGGCTACAGTTCACAGGGTCACAAAGAGTTGAACATGACTGAGCAATCAACACTTTTCAAAGGCAAAGGCCTGATGGGGCTTCTGGTGTTGAAGGCACTGACCAGGTACCCTAAGGAAGCAAGGGAGCCCTGCCCCTGCCCCAGAGGGAAAGAGGGGCGCAGCAAAGGCAGGTGACAGGAGAATCCGAGGAAGGTATGATGGAGATTAAGGAAGGTATGATGGAGATTAAGGGAGGCGAGAGAACGTCCAGAGCAGAGGACCGTGAAAGCCTTCTGATGTGGCAAAGAGCTGGGAGGCCGCTCCGCACGGGGTGGAGTGGGGTGCAACATCCATTACAAGGGAGGAGCATCTTTATAGGTGAGAGGCCCTCAGAGGATGGGTAGAACGTCATCAGAAATCAGAGGAGAAAAAGGTTCCTGGAAGATGAATTATTTGGCATGGCGGTGGAGGTGCTTTGCAAAGTATAGATCTTTACCACCACCTCTTGAGGCCTCCATAGCCATCTTCATCTAGCCAGTGTGCCCAAGTCACAGAGCTAACATTCAAACGCCAGAGTGTCTGATTCCAAGGCCAGGGAACCTGCCGTGCCCCCAGGCACCGGGTGGCTGCGTGGTTGCGGGTGGGAGGCAGCTTGTGGGGCGTGAGCTCAGCGGACATCAGAGGGCAGGATGTGCACTGCTAGGGTGTCCGTGGGAGCCGCTCGCACTCCCAGTTCCTACAGAGAAGAGGTTTGCAGGGATAGTCGGGGGCTGTGTAGGAGCTTATCCCAGCGCTGCGTTTCAACAACACGGATTGCGCTGTGATGGAAGTGAAGTTCATACTTATCTGAGGCAGTTTGTCACTTTTCTTGTGAGGCCCACTGAATCACCTGTAGGTCACTTAACAGGCACAATAGGCAGGGGCATAATGGCGGGGCAGGGGCTGCACAGAGTGGGCTGGAACAGGGGGAGACCTGAGTGGGAAGACCACCAAAGCACTCAAGCACCTGGTATCCCCAAAGAGTGTGAGATAGCGGGGAATATGGGGGCGGGGGAGAGAGAACTAAGGTGAAAACGGAAAACTTCTACACTCTGGGGGCTAATGGGGAGGGGGAAGCAGAGCCAGCAGACGCACTGAGAAGAGGACCAGAAAGAACGGGAAGGTGGTCGCCAGCGCCACGGGGAGAGGCCTCGTGGGCGGCAGGTGGGTAGTCAGCGGCAGGCTGCAGCCACCACACCCCTCCCCCACACAGCCCTGCCCCCACACCCCCATCCTTGTGTTTCTCTGGCCGCAGAAAACAGATCAGGCTTCCAATCTGGGTTTGGAAAAATACATTCTNAAAGGGGCACCAGAGGATGGTTAAACAGCATCACCAATTCAATGGACACGAGTCTGAGTAAATTCCGGAAGATGGTGAAGTACAGGGAAACCTGGCATGCTGCAGTCCATGAAGTGGCAGAGAGGTGGACACGACTTAGCAACTGAACAGCAACATCCTCTGCACCACCACCTAGAGACAGCTTTCAGAGCTTTCAGTGCTCTGGTGCCCCGCCCAGCTGCTCAGCTAGGATTAAATCCTCGCCCCACAGGGGTGGAGCGTCAGGGAAGCAGCTAGAGCCTTCCCTGCAGGCAAAGAATAGAAGGGCAAGCTGTCCTTCCCTCTAGATCAGACACCTACGAAGTCTACGTGCTTAACATACAAAGCAATAAAGAGGCCCCACCCACAGATAACTACTGTAAGTCCAGGCTGACACAAACTGTGAACTTCACAGACTCTGTCTTGCACACCTGCTGTGTGCAGGCACTCTGCTAGTTTACTCTTGGGATTAGATGTGTACCTTACACACTGTCTCGCTGTTCACACTCTTCACCAAAGCCAGGCAAGGCACAATCAGGGAAGCTGAAAGAAAATGCCAGGAGTCGGAGGAGTTGCAGACATGACTATCCTCCTGTGACTGGCTCAGCCATGGTAGCCGCAGCAGACCTGCGGTACTCTCCTGTGGCTGGCCCAGCGCACACAGCCACACCGCAGCCATCATGCAGTCTCAACGCAGCCTCAAAGGCTTTTCAGGTGGGGCTGAAACATGTTTACAGAACAAACGTGGCCCGTGGCCAAGCGGGTGCATTCTGATGCACATGCGCAGTGCTCTGAGTGATCTCAGCTGTTACCTAACCATGTATTTATAAAATGTGAGGTGATAACGAGAGGCCATGACCACCGCCATCTTGGCTAATTTGCTCTTTCCCTACAGACACAGATTTCAAAAAGGACTTGGAAATTTCACTCCTTTTTGTCCACAATGCACAGCTTGCAGGGACAAGACCAGAGATTGAACCCAGATCCTCAGCAGTGAGAGTGCAGAGTCCTAACCACTGGGCCACCAGGGAATCCCCAGAAGCTCCACCTTTTAAGACTGCTTTCTGGTCACCATTGAGTGAATGTTACCTATTTAGTATATAAATTCACTTTATCTCACAAAATAGAAAGAGTACCAGAAAAATGTTTATGAAAGTTAACTGGGAAATAGACTCCATGGCTTCTTGTCACAATTTCAATCAATTTTGCACAAAGGGGTCCTGGTGTCCCCTTAAGAAGGTGGCTCACATGGTAAAGAATCTGCCTGCACTGCAGGAGACCTGGGTTTGATCCCTGGGTCAGAAAGATCCCCTAGAGAAGGGATTGGCAACCCGCTCCAGTATTCTTGCCTGGAGAATCCCATGGATAGAGGAGCCTGGAGGGCTACAGTTCACAGGGTCACAAAGAGTTGAACATGACTGAGCAATCAACACTTTTCAAAGGCAAAGGCCTGATGGGGCTTCTGGTGTTGAAGGCACTGACCAGGTACCCTAAGGAAGCAAGGGAGCCCTGCCCCTGCCCCAGAGGGAAAGAGGGGCGCAGCAAAGGCAGGTGACAGGAGAATCCGAGGAAGGTATGATGGAGATTAAGGAAGGTATGATGGAGATTAAGGGAGGCGAGAGAACGTCCAGAGCAGAGGACCGTGAAAGCCTTCTGATGTGGCAAAGAGCTGGGAGGCCGCTCCGCACGGGGTGGAGTGGGGTGCAACATCCATTACAAGGGAGGAGCATCTTTATAGGTGAGAGGCCCTCAGAGGATGGGTAGAACGTCATCAGAAATCAGAGGAGAAAAAGGTTCCTGGAAGATGAATTATTTGGCATGGCGGTGGAGGTGCTTTGCAAAGTAGAGATCTTTACCACCACCTCTTGAGGCCTCCATAGCCATCTTCATCTAGCCAGTGTGCCCAAGTCACAGAGCTAACATTCAAACGCCAGAGTGTCTGATTCCAAGGCCAGGGAACCTGCCGTGCCCCCAGGCACCGGGTGGCTGCGTGGTTGCGGGTGGGAGGCAGCTTGTGGGGCGTGAGCTCAGCGGACATCAGAGGGCAGGATGTGCACTGCTAGGGTGTCCGTGGGAGCCGCTCGCACTCCCAGTTCCTACAGAGAAGAGGTTTGCAGGGATAGTCGGGGGCTGTGTAGGAGCTTATCCCAGCGCTGCGTTTCAACAACACGGATTGCGCTGTGATGGAAGTGAAGTTCATACTTATCTGAGGCAGTTTGTCACTTTTCTTGTGAGGCCCACTGAATCACCTGTAGGTCACTTAACAGGCACAATAGGCAGGGGCATAATGGCGGGGCAGGGGCTGCACAGAGTGGGCTGGAACAGGGGGAGACCTGAGTGGGAAGACCACCAAAGCACTCAAGCACCTGGTATCCCCAAAGAGTGTGAGATAGCGGGGAATATGGGGGCGGGGGAGAGAGAACTAAGGTGAAAACGGAAAACTTCTACACTCTGGGGGCTAATGGGGAGGGGGAAGCAGAGCCAGCAGACGCACTGAGAAGAGGACCAGAAAGAACGGGAAGGTGGTCGCCAGCGCCACGGGGAGAGGCCTCGTGGGCGGCAGGTGGGTAGTCAGCGGCAGTCTGCAGCCACCACACCCCTCCCCCACACAGCCCTGCCCCCACACCCCCATCCTTGTGTTTCTCTGGCCGCAGAAAACCCATCAGGCTTCCAATCTGGGTTTGGAAAAATACATTCTTGCCAGACTTTCTAGGATCGTTGCTCTTAGCTCTTATTTCCCAGTTACCTCTTGGCCCTGGGTCTTAAAAGAGCCATCTCTTTATAAAGAAACTTTAATTAAGTGCTCCCTGGAGGCCATCTGACGCCATATTTGAGCTATTTAATTCAGTTGAGCAAACACTTAAGCCGAGACCTGAGCGAGGTCAGAGAAAGGGATGAAGGGCACTGGCTTCTGTGGCTGCACAACAGGGATGAAGAACGTGCAGAGATGCCAGGAGTACACGTGAGGGGCTAGCAGAAGGTTGAGGAGAGCGGTTGGCAGGGCTGCGACGAGCTTTCACTAGGGAGTGCTGGAGCTCAGAGGGCAGGGAAGGGAGCCCCCAGGTCGGCTGAGGGAAGGAGCCGGCAGGGTTCGGTGGTGTCCTGCTGAAACAGAGAATCCAGGAGGCAAAGATGATCAGATCTGGCTTTTAGGAAGGTATTTTATTACTTGCATATTCCTCTTCAATAAACCTGAGATATATATATATATATATATTAATAAAAAGGGCAAGAGAGAATCCTGTAAAGCAATGAGACCTAGAACAGTCAGAGATGGAAGGAGAGAGCTAAGTCAGGAAGATACCACGGATAAGACTCAAGAAAGAGTCCTGGTTTTACAGGAAGATCACTGGTGACCTTGCCCTCAAGAGCCTGGCAGAAATGGAAGCAGATGGCAAGGGGCTCTGATTCCTGGAACACGAGGCACCCTCCCTCTAAATGGTCTTTAACCATTAAAGACCAAAGAAGGGCTCATGTTTTCCTACACCTACACAGAAGCACCTCTGCAGAAAAATAAATCTGCATGCGTAGGTAAAGCAATCTGTCCCTAACAGAAAACACAGTTGGCACAACACGAGCTGCCCAGTCCGGTGTGGAAAGGGCTGCGATTACCAGAACCCTTAAGCCTAAGGAAGCCCCAGTCCACGGTGTCCACAACAGGACACAGCTGCCAGCACTTAACTGGCCACAAGCCTCGGTTACATGGGGAGGCCCACCTGACCGGCTGAGAAGCTGGCCTGGAGCTACATTTTCAACTGTGCTGAAATGAAGAAGCTTCATAGGCAAGATCTCCTCCTATCTTAGGCGCTCTACCAACAGATGACTGAGGAAGGTAAGCCAGAGTCTACTTTCCCATGTTTTTACCACAGGTTTAAAATAAGATATTTTGGTTAATTAAGTGTGTAATCTAAGGAAAGGATACAGATGAACTTATTTACAAAACAGAGATAGACTCAGAGATTTAAAGAAACTTATGGTTACCAAAGGAGAAGGTAGAAGAGGGATAAATCAGGAATTTGGAATTAATGTGTGCTGACACTGTCTATAAAGTTTTTTAAAAAGGACCTACTGTATAGCATGGGGAACTATATTCAGTGTCTTATAATAACCTACAAAGGGAAAGAATCTGAATAAGAAATAGAGATATAGATGCACAACTGAGTCAGTCTGCTGCACACCTGAAACCAGTGTTTCCAAGCCAGGTTCTTGGGCTCTTCAATCAACAGAAATTTCTTGATAAGAGGCCAGACGAGTAATTCAGGCAAGACTTGACTGGGACTTGTGCCGCAGCAGTGAGGAGCGAGGATAAGCAACAGCTGCCCTTGCTGGCTCCCTGAGTGGGGCTAGTGAGCTGATTAAAGGGGTGAGGATGGAGGCGGACCCAGGGGTTGGGCCAGAGGGATGGCTTGGGTGGTCTGCCCACCCCCTTGGTGGTGCTGCGTGCGGGGAGCATGCACAATACCATTTTTGCTCCCAGCTCTTCAGAAATGGCAGTTGGGCTTTTTGGGCTTTTTGGATCTTGTCCAGAATTTGCCCCAACTGCACCTGCACATAGTTATTTTCAGTCCCTTATAGTTTTCTTTGTGTTTTGAACGTCGCTTCCCTGGTGGCTGATGGTAAAGAACCTGCCTGCAATGCAGGAAACCTGGGTTCAATCCCTGGGTTTGGAAGATCCCCTGGAGAAGAAAATGGCAACCCACTCCAGTATTCTTGCTCAGAGAATCCCATGGACAGGGGAGCCTGGCAGCCTAAAGTCCATGGGGTCAAAAAGAGTTGGACATGACTGAGCAACTAAGCACAGCAGAACTCAAGGAGACATTTGTCCAGATGCAAGTACTGCAACAGAGGGCCCCAGGATTTATGTCCCAGCCCATGACATTCTCCTCTGAGGGATTCTGCACCCTTATTTTTAAGGGGTAAGGGGGCAAAAGTCTCTTCTAAACGTCTTCCTGCTGGACAGGGGCCGCAGACCCTAGCCTACCATAGAGGTGTAGAAGTCCCTCACTGCCGGTTTCAGTTCAGTCCAGTCACTCAGTCGTGTCTGACTCTGCGACCCCATGAACCACAGCACGCCAGGCCTCCCTGTCCATCACCAAGTCCCGGAGTTCACTCAGACTCATGTCCATCGAGTCAGTGATGCCATCCAGCCATCTCATCCTCTGTTGTCCCCTTCTCCTCTTGCCCCCAATCCCTCCCAGCATCAGAGTCTTTTCAAATGAGTCAGCTCTTCGCATCAGGTGGCCAAAGTATTGGAGTTTCAGCTTCAACATCAGTCCTTCCAATGAACACCCAGGACTGATCTCATTTAGAATGGACTGGTTGGATCTCCTTGCAGTCCAAGGGACTCTCAAGCGTCTTCTCCAACACCACAGTTTAAAAACATCAATTCTTCAGTGGTCATTTAGGCTTAAACACATTCTTTAAAAAAAAACAACTACATTTTCTTACCCTCCTACCTCACATTTTACGGTTTTGATGTCTTCTTTTACATCTGTATGTTTATTATTTTGGTTTTTATTGTGGTAATCATTGCTTTTCATAAGTTTAAAAATCTGTCTGCTGGATTATTTAAGTGATTTACATTCCAGTTGTGGTTTTCTCTTTCCTATAGCTAATTGCTTCTTTTCTATTTAGAGAAGACCTTTCAATATTTCTGTCAGGATAAGTTTAGTAGTGCTGTTGTGTTCTTTTATTTTTTGCTTGTCTGAGAAATTCTTTATCTCTTCTTCTATTCTAAATTATAATCTTGTTGGGTAGAATATCCTAGGTTGTAGATTCTTCCTTTCAGGACTTTGAATATGTCTTGACACTCCCTTCTTGCTTGTGACATATCTGTTCAGGAATCAGTTGATAGCTTTTTTTTTTT
>SJYX01024865.1:230468-242303 GCA_006410675.1 Oreotragus oreotragus
ATCGGTTCCAGTTTTATCCATCTTATTAGAACTGATTCAAATGTATTCTTTTTAATGGCTGAGTAATACTCCATTGTGTATATGTACCACAGCTTTCTTATCCATTCATCTGCTGATGGACATCTAGGTTGTTTCCATGGGCCAAAGAACTAAATAGACATTTCTCCAAAGAAGACATACAGATGGCTAACAAACACATGAAACGATGCTCAACGTCACTCATTATCAGAGAAATGCAAATCAAGACCACAATGAGATACCACTTCACACCAGTCAGAATGGCTGCGATCCAAAAGTCTGCAAGCAGTAAATGCTGGAGAGGGTGTGGAGAAAAGGGAACCCTCTTACACTGTTGGTGGGAATGCAAACTAGTACAGCCACTATGGGGAACAATGTGGAGATTCCTTAAGAAATTGCAAATAGAACTGCCTTATGAGCCAGCAATCCCCTGCTGGGCATACACACCGAGGAAATCAGAATAGAAAGAGACACATGTACCCCAAAGTTCATCGCAGCACCGTTTATAATAGTCAGTTGATAGTTTTATGGGAGTTCCCTTGTAATTAACTGTTTGTTTCTGGCTGCCTTTAGAGTTCTCTTTAACTTTTTGCCATTTCAATTATAATGTGGCTTGGTGTAGGTCTATTTGAGTTCATCTTGTTTGGGACCCTCTATGCTTCCTGTACCTAGATATCTGTTTCCTTCTTAAAGTTTGGAAGTTTTCAGCCATAATTTCTTCAAGTGCATTTTTTATCCCCTTTCCTCTTTCTCCTCCTTCTGGAATCCCTATTATGTATAGATTGGCATATGTCTTTTATATTGCTTTCATTTGTTTAAAATCTGGCTTTCTGTCTGAAGAAGAACTAAAAAGCCTCTTGATGAAAGTGAAAGAGGAGAGTGAAAAAGTTGGCTTAAAGCTCAACATTCAGAAAACTAAGATCATAGCATCTGGTCCCATCACTTCATGGCAAATAGATGGGGAAACAGTGCAAACAGTGGCTGACTTTGTTTTGAGGGGGCTCCAAAATCACTGCAGATGGTGACTGCAGCCATGAAAATAAAAGACGCTTACTCCTTAGAAGGAAAGTTATAACCAACCTAGAGAGCATATTAAAAAGCAGAGACATTACTTTGCCAACAAAGGTCCATCTAGTCAAGGCTATGGTTTTTCCCTAGTCATGTATGGCTGTGAGAGTTGGACTATAATGAAAGCTGAGTGCCGAAGAATTGATGCTTTTGAACTGTGGTGTTGGAGAAGACTCTTGAGAGTCCCTTGGACTGCAAGGAGATCCAACCAGTCCATCCTAAAGGAGATCAGTCCTGGGTGTTCATTGGAAGGATTGATGATGAAGCTGAAACTCCAATACTTTGGCCACCTGATGCGAAGAGCTGGCTCATTTAAAAGACCCTGGGGAATGGTGATTGCAGCCATGAAATTAAAACATGCTTACTCCTTGGAAGGAAAGTTATGACCAACCTAGACAGCATATTAAAAAGCAGAGATATTACTTTGCCAACAAAGGTCCATCCAGTCAAGGCTATGGTTTTTCCAGTGGTCATGTGTGGATATGAGAGTTGGACTATAAAGAAAGCTGAGTGCTGAAGAATTGATGCTTTTGAACTGTGGTGTTGGAGAAGACTGAATTGATGCTGGGAAAGATTGAGGGCACGAGGAGAAGGGGATGACAGAGGATGAGGTGGTTGGATGGCATCACTGACTCAATGGACATGAGTTTGGGTAGACTCCGGGAGTTGGTGATGGACAGGGAGGCCTGGCACATTGCTGTCCCCGTTGATTCCTTCTAGTCAATTATTTGTCTCTCTTTTTTTCTTTAGCTCTTCTGGGTCTTTGGTAAACTTTTCTCACATCTTCTCCATTGTTTTCCTGAGAGCCTGGATCATCTTCACTATCATTATTCTGAATTTTTTTTCTGGAATGTTGCCTATCTCCACTTCACTTAGTTATCTTTCTGGGCTTCTATCTTGTTCCTTCATCTGGGACATAATTTTCTTTCTGTAATGTGGTTTTTGTTCTAGCCACTGTGGGATTTTGTTCTAGCCACTCCCTTGGACTGCAAGGAGATCCAACCAGTCTCCATCTTAAAGGAGATCAGTCCTGGGTGTTCATTGGAAGGACTGATATTGAAGCTGAAACTCCAATACTTTGGCCACCTGATGCGAAGAGCCCTCATTGGAAAAGACCCTAATGCTAGGAAAGATTGAGGGCAGGAGGAGAAGGGGATGACAGAAGATGAGATGGTTGGATGGCATCATCAACTAGATGGACATGGGTTTGAGTGGACTCTGGGAGTTGGTGATGGACAGGGAGACCTGGCATGCTGCGGTTCATGGGGTCACAAAGAGTCAGACACCACTGAGCAACTAAACTGAACTGAATTGATGCTGGGAAAGATGGAGGGCACGAGGAGAAGGGGATGACAGAGGATGAGGTGGTTGGATGGCATCACTGACTCAATGGACATGAGGTTGGGTAGACTCCGGGAGTTGGTGATGGACAGGGAGGCCTGGTGCATTGCTGTTCATGGGGTTGCAAAGACTCAGACACAACTGAGCAACTGAATTGAACTGAACTGCTATTCTTATTGAGTGATTTCCATTATTTATTTTCCAGATCACTTATTCTTTCTTCTGCATTCTGCTATTCATTGCCTTCAGCTCAGGTTTCATCTTGGCAAATGCACATTGTTCTTGCTTTGTCCTCCCAAATTGTAATACAATTATTGTATTCAGCAAAAATCACAATAGTAGAAGACATTTATCAGTTTTATCAATAGCCAGACAAAAAATAAAAGACCGTTAATTGCAAGCCATAAAGGAAACATGATTAACCTAACAATATAAACTAATTACATACAATTTGGGGGGTTAAGAAGAGCGATGTTGTACGTGAAAGTGCATACATGCACATGTTTTCATCTGCCCATCCAGTCTTATGTCTTTTGATTTGTGCATTTAATCCATTTACATTTCAGGTAATTATCAATATGTATGATCCTAATACCATTTTCTTAATTGTTTCAGGTTTATTTTGTGTAGGTCTTTTCCTTCTCTTGTGTTTCCTGCTTAGAGAAGTTCCTTGGCAAAAGGAACTTGACTGTTTTGGTGGTGCTGAATTTTCTTAACTTTTGCTTATCTGTAGAGCTTTTGATTTCTCTGTCAAATCTGAATGAGAGTCTTGCAGATTATTCTTGGTTGTAGGTTCTTCCCTTTCATCACATTAAATATATCATGCCATTCCCTTCTGGCTTGTAGAGTTTCTGTTGAGAAATCAGCTGATAACCTTATAGGTGTTCCCTTGGATGTTGTTTGTCATTTTTCCCTTGTTGATTTTAATATTTTATCTTTGTCTTTAATTTTTGCCAGTTTGATTACTATGTGTCTCAGTGGGTTCCTCCTTGGATTTATCCTGCTTGGGACTCTCTGTGCTTCCTGGACTTGGTTGACTATTTTCTTTCCCATGTTAGGGAAGTTTTCAGCCAGTCTCTCTTCAAATATTCTCTCTGGTCCTTTCTCTTTCTCTTCTCCTTCTGGGACATCTATAATGAAAATGTTGGTGCATTTAATGTTGTCCCAGAGATCTCTTAGGCTGTCTTCATGTTTTTCATTCTTTTTTCTATATTCTGTTTTGCAGCAGTGACTTCCACCATTCTGTCCCCCAGGTCTTCTGTCCCCGTTGATTCCTTCTAGTCGATTACTTGTCTCTCTTTTTTTCTTTAGCTCTTCTGGGTCTTTGGTAAACTTTTCTCACATCTTCTCCATTGTTTGATCATCTTCACTATCATTATTCTGAATTTTTTTTCTGGAATGTTGCCTATCTCCACTTCACTTAGTTATCTTTCTGGGCTTCTATCTTGTTCCTTCATCTGGGACATAATTTTATTTTTGTAATGTGGTTTTTGTTCTAGCCACTGTGGGATTGTTGTTATTCTTGCTTCTTCAGTCTGCCCACTGATGGAGGAGGTTAAGAGGCTCGTGTGAACTTCCTGATGGGAGGGACTGGTGGTGGGGAAAACTGGGTCTTGCTCCAATGGGCAAGGCTGTGCTCAGTAAAGCTTTAATCCAATTGTCTGCTGATGAATGGGGTTGTGCTGTCTTTGTGTTAGTTATTTGGCCTGAGATGACCCAGCCCTGTGGTCTGTGAACTTTATGGTAGGGTTAGTGGCAATCTCTAAGAGGACTTATGTCAAGGGATCTCTTGCAGGACTGCTGCTGACAGTGCCCCTGTCCCCACGGAGAGCCATGCCTCCCCAACACCAGCAGGTAAGTCTGGTTCAGTCTCCTCTGGGGTCACTGCTCCTTTCCCCTGGGTCTTGGTGCATGCAAGGTTTTGTTTGTGTGCTCCAAGAGAGGAGTCTATTTCCCCCAGTCATGTGGAAGTCCTGTAATTAAATCCCACTGACCTTCAAAGTCAGATTCCTTGGGGATTCCCACTCCCCTTGTTGGATCCCCAGGCTGGGCAGCCTGATGCGGAACTAAGAACCTTCACAACAGTGGGAGAACTTCTTTGGTATTGTTGTTCTCCAGTTTGTGGGTTGCCCACCCAGAAGATATGGGATTTGATTTCATCGTGACTGTGCCTGTCCTACAGGCTCGTTGCCGTTCCTTCTGTGTCTTTGGATGTGGGGTCTTTTTCTGGAGGGTCCAGCATCCTCCGGTTGATGGCTGTTCCACAGCTAGTTGCAATTGTGGTGCTCCCACAGGAGACGAGTGCATGGCTTTCTACTCTGCCGTCTTGAACTGCTAATCTGCATTTCTGTCAATGTTGTTGTTCAGGTGCTCAGTCATGTCTGACTCTGTGACCCCATGGACTGCAGCATGCTTGGCCTCCCTGTCCCTTACTCTTATCTCCTGGAGTTTGCCCAAGTTCACATCCATTGCATTGGTGATGCCATCCAGCCGCCTCAACCTCTGATGCCCTCTCATCCTTCTGCCCTCAATCTTTCCCAGCATCAGGGTCTTTTCCAATGAGTTGGCTGTTCATATCAGATGACCAAAATACTGGAGCTTCAGTATCAGTCCTTCCAACAAATATTCATGATTAATTTCCTTTAAGATTGACTGGTTTGATCTCCTTAGTCTTCTCCAGCCCCACAGTTCAAAGGCATCAATTCTTTGGCACTCTGCCTTCTTTACCTTCCAGCTATCACAATGGTACATGACCACTGGGAAGACCATGGCCTTGACTTTACAGACCTTTGTTGGCAGAGTGATGTCTCTGCTTTTCAACACACTGTCTAAGTTTGTCATTGCTTTCCTGCCAAGAAGCAATCCTTTTCTGATTTCATGGCTGCAGTCACCATCCTCAGTGATTTTAGCGCACAAGAAGACAAAATCTGTCAATTTCTACCTTTTCCCCTACTATTTGCCATGAAGTAATGGGGCCAGATGCCATGATCTTAGGTTTTTGTTTTTTTTTTTTAATATTTAGTTTCAAGCTGGCTTTTTTACTATCCTCCTTTACCCTCATCAAGAGATTCTGTCAGTAGACATTCTTAATTCTTTCAGTAGTTTCACTGTCTCCTTTTTGAACTGGGTGTCTTGTCAGACTGAAGAGGTCTGTTCCATTGTTCTTTTGGGGAAATTCTCTTGATCTTTTAACTGGGAGTGGTTCCTTTCATTCTTCATTTTTTCTTATATTTCTCTTACTCTGAGTTTAGGAAAAAACAATTATCTACTGTAGTCTCAGAGAGCTATTTTTGTGTGACATCACGCACATGTAGCTTGCATGGGTTTAATATTTTTGGTGCGAAGGCTGTTTTTAGTATGGATGTCTGCTTCATCTTTCCTCAGCATGTGCTCACCATTATCCCCTTAATTGGAGGAGTAGGTGTGGTGGCTGCTGCCTTTCCCCAGAGCATGTGGCAGCAGCATGGAACTCATGTTTGGAGTCAGTAAAAATATTTAATTTTTTCTCCTTCCCTGATTGCAGAACTCTCGTTCATACAATTAGCTCAGACAATGTCTGGGTGGCAGGGCCTGGCTTCTGTGACTTCAACTAGACCGACATGGCATACATTGCCTTTCAGGTTACCATAGATGTAAAACCACTCCTATCAATAAACCATTTGTCCTCAGGGCTGTCAAAAGGTTCATGTAAATGATCAGACTTGCTGGAGTAACTTTTTTCTATGGTCTCTATACACCGATGCCTGCTGCTGCTGGTGCTGCTGCTAAGTCACTTCAGTCGTGTCTGACTCTGTGTGACCCCATAGACGGCAGCCCACCAGGCTCCCCCGTCCCTGGGATTCTCCAGGCAAGAACACTGGAGTGGGTTGCCATTTCCTTCTCCAATGCATGAAAGTGAAAAGTGAAAGTGAAGTCGCTCAGTCGTGTCTGACCCTTAGCGACCCCATGGACTAGCCTACCAGGCTCCTCCGTCCATGGGATTTTCCAGGCAAGAGTACTGGAGTGGGGTGCCATTGCCTTCTCCAGATTGTACCTGATGATGGGTTAATCCGTCTAAGTGTTGTCCCAGCGTGAACTTGGAAGCTCATTAACCAACGGCGGTGGCTGCTACTGCCTGCAGGCAGCTTGGCCATCCCAGAGCCACTGGTCTCTGTTCTGGTCCAGCCTTTGGGTCAGAACTCGTGCTGTTATGAATGTATAGGGTAAAGGGCTTGTCCAAATTTGGAAGCCCTGTTGCTGGTTCTTTACTCAGCTCAGTCTTTAGAGTCTTAAAGGCCTGCTGATGGTCCTTACTCCACTGAAGAGGTTCCCTTTCTCCTCCCTTTAGAGCATCATATTGGGGTTTTGCTCTACATGTGTCCTTAGTCGCTTAGTCGTCTCTGACTCTTTGTGACCCTGTTTACTGTAGCCCACCAGGCTCCTCTGTCCATGGGATTTCTCAGGCAAGAATACTGGAGTGGGTTGCCATTTTCTTCTCTAGGGGATCTTCCCAACCCAGGGATCGAACCTGTGTTTCCTGCATTGGCAGGCTGATTCTTTACCCCTGAGCCACCAGGGAAGTCGGGATTTTGGTACAAGGCCCTGATCTGGAGTCCAGATAGGAGAGAACCCAGCATCCTGAGAAAGCCTCTGATCCACCTCTTTGTGGTTGGAGGTAGTAACGCCCTCATTGCTGCTTTCAATCTATGGCCAGAGCTTGTGCCCCGGGGGTCAAAACAAATCCTAAATACTATGAGATCTGACCTTTGGTCTGGGAGACTTTACATCCCCTTTTTGCCAGAAAACTTAGGACTTTTAACAGTGTTTTGATCTGAATCTTGCTTTATCACATTACTCATCAATCGATCATCAGCTTTTTGTAGCAGAGTTCCCTTCTCAAGGCTCATTTCCCTCAGCTCCCTTGCTAACACATTTCCAGAAAGATGGGGAACTTGGAGTGGGAAAACCCTCTGGAAGCACTGTCCAGGTATATTGGGTAGCCTCCAGGGCAAATGGGTCCCTCCGTTCAAAGGCACCTGGAGAAGGAAATGGCAGCCCACTCCAGCATTCTTGCCTGGACAATCCCATGGACAGAGGAGCCTGGTGGGCTACAGTCAGAGGGGTCACCAAGAGTCAGACATGACTGATGGACTATACGACAACAACATTAAAAGGCAAAAAGGCTTTAAGAGTCTGGAGGTCAGGGAATACAGAAATGCATCTCTGAGGTCCAAAACAGAGAAATACTGGGTTCTCCCTGGCACTTGGGTGAGGAGGGCATATGGGTTTGTTACTAATGGGTGAATAGGGATGACTGCCTCATTCACTACTCATAAGTCTTGAGCAAACCGATCTTCCCTGTGAGCCTTCTGAATGGGGAGGATCAGGGTGACACAAGAGGATTGGCAGGGCCTAATGAGTCCATATTTTAGGAATTTGGTGAGCCACAGTTGGATCCCTCTCAGGGCCTCAGGCTTTAAAGGATATTATCTCTTGTAGGGGTGTTTTTCCCTAGGGCTTCATCTTATTTCTATCAGAGGAACCTGTTTTGCCCTTTCTGACACTGAGGTATCCCAAACTGCAGGATCCACCTGTTCTCTAATTTCTTGGGGGATGTCTTGGGGAATTTTGATGCCCAACTGGTAGGTAGGTCATCTGGGGCTCCTAATATGCATTCTCTATTCAGATTCTTTACCTCCTTGGACTTCACCTTGTCCTAGGAAATGTGTGCTCCATTACTCAGTCATGTCCAACTCTTTGGGACCCCATGGACTGTAGCCCATCAGACTCCACTGTTCATGGAATTTTCTAGGCTTGGAGTGGGTTGCTATTTCTTCTTCCACAGGATCTTCCCGACCCAGGGATCAAACCCTAGTTTCTTGTGTCTCCTGCATTGACAAGCAGGTTCTTTACCACTGTACCACCTGAACATACTTGTTCCTAACTTATTTAGCAAAGCTCTCCCAAGGAGGGGTACAGGGCATTCTGGCATACACAAGAAGGAATGTGTAATAATAATGGGCCCAATTCCGCAGGCAAAGGGAGATGTAAATCATGCTACTTTTGGCTGTCTATCAACTCCCATCACAGTATAGTCATAGTTGGAGAGAGCTGGCCAAGTCAGAACAGAGCGGGCAGCTCCAGTGTTTATAAGACATTCATTTCTCCTCCCTTCCACATCAATGGTGACGTGAAGCTCTGCTGATATAATGAGGATGGATCAAGTGGGATCTGGAAGCTAGCAGGCACTCAGCCCCTTCAGTTTGTATGTAGGAATCTCTCATCTGAGAGATTTGCAAGGAATCGGGATCAGCTGGGGTTGTCCCTTGGGCATCCCACAGGAGGGTGCTCAGGACATTCTCCCTCCCAGTACACATTCTGCTGACAAAAGGAACATTAGTTCAGGCCCAGGTGGCTTCTTGGCTGTTTATCCAGCCTTCTCAGCCCTCTAGAGTTCCCTTGATGTGTGGGGTGAATCAGAGCAGCCAAAAGCTGTTTTCTTTATTAGCCTCTTACTGTTATTGGCTGCCTTTATTAAGTCTCAGTTATTACTGTCAACTGAGAAAAAAAAATGCACAACACAAGAGCTGTGAGTTAAGTTTTATTTGGGGCCAGTTGAAGACTATAGCCCGGGAGACAGCATTTTAGATAGNTTTTCTTTATTAGCCTCTTACTGTTATTGGCTGCCTTTATTAAGTCTCAGTTATTACTGTCAACTGAGAAAAAAAAATGCACAACACAAGAGCTGTGAGTTAAGTTTTATTTGGGGCCAGTTGAAGACTATAGCCCGGGAGACAGCATTTTAGATAGCCCTAAGAAACTGCTCCAGAAAGGCAGTGGAGGAGGGGGATGTCAGTATGTATGTGATTTTGGTGAAGAGGGAGTACGTGCAATTAAGCACACATTTCTGCAGAAGGTTGCTGCTACTCTCTTGAAGGTTACTGCTAGTTATGAGGAGCAGACATCACCATTTGTGATCTTAGTGCTTCCTAGATATGATGAGTTGGAAGAATTGGACTCTTAAAATTTTCTCCTAAAAATATGTAACTTTCTGAAGACCTGTTCTGCCAGTTTTTCCCAGAGCACAGAGTGCCTTATTCATGGTCTTCATTCTGAACTCCTTTCAGGGTGTGCTGAAAGTCAGCAACTGCAGTGGCTTAATCCTTATAGAGGCAGATGTCAAGTGCCAATTTTTAGTGGCCAGGACCCCATCATAGTAATAAATTTGGTCATGGTTTGGGAGGCATTTCATCCCACGGTGCTAGGAATTCTCATTCCCAGATCTGGCAAAGATTTCATTGGCAGGCCATTCAGTGTGCTGTTATTTCTGGCTTAGGCTTTAGCAGTAGCCAAAAGTCTCTAGACCACCTGTCTTACTGGCAGAGACATTATATTCCCTCTTGTTGCTTCTTTAGATATCTAGAGTTACACTATTACAATCATTGATCTCATACAGAACTGTATATCTGTTCAACAGCTTCAAGTAACCTAGTTATCATTATTTTTATTGGAGGCTCAATCACACATTTGGTAATGCAAGAAACAATAATCTTGTAAAACTGTCAAAATACAAATAATACATCTAATAACATTACTAGAGTTGTAATAGTTAAGCCAAGAGCTTCTTTTACCAAACCAGTTTTTGAAGAAGTCATCAGGACTAGGGAGTGGGTCACTTAAGGCAGAAATATGATTTTTCATATTTTTCATTAAGCATGTTACATTAGAGTATTAATCAGATATGAAAACACAGCATTCAGTATGAATTACGGCATAGGTGCCTCCCTGAAATGTTGTCAGGATGTCAAGGGCCATGCAATTTTGTAGCACTGTTTGGAGAAAAACAGTGGAGACCTCAGAATTCAGTAGGTTAATATTCTGATTACTATCATGTAACGCCTCTGGAGTAAATTTGGTTAAGGTTTTGATATGAGTGCTTGGCTTCCCAGGTGGCACTAGTAGTAAATAATTTGCCTGCCAATGCAGGAGATGCAAGAGATGTGGGTTCAATCTCTGGGTCAGGAAAGTTCCCCTGAAGAAGGAAATGGCAATCTGCTCTAGTATTCTTGCCTGAAAATTCCATGGACAAAAGAGCCTGGTGGGCTACTGAGTCCATGGAGTTGCAAAGTCAGATATGACTGAACACACATCTTTCAATCCTATTGAAGGCACAAAAATAGCTGCTAAATTGTCATATTAGTGGAATACAGATCTCTTTACCCGTCAGGCTCATACCAATGGTAAATTGGCTGGGACCACCTTTGAATTGTTACACTATGACCTTGAGTCAAAGAGGACCCTAGGATGCGTCTTCTTATCCATCCTGGGATACCTGTCCAAACCAAGACCAAGTATTAATACCACAAATCTACTGACTTTCTTTAGGTGCAGCCCACTGAATCTCTGGTCATCTGACTCAATCTGTACTGTCAGTTCAGTTCAGTTTAATTCAGTCGCTCAGTCGTGTCTGACTCTTTGCAACCCCATGAATCGCAGCACGCCAGGCCTCCCTGTTCATCACCATCTCCCGGAGTTCACTCAGACTCACGTCCATCAAGTCAGTGATGCCATCCAGCCATCTCATCCTCTGTCGTCCCCTTCTCCTCCTGCCCCCAATCCCTCCCAGCATCAGAGTCTTTTCCAATGAGTCAACTCTTCGCATGAGGTGGCTAAAGTATTGGAGTTTCAGCTTTAGCATCATTCTTTCCAAAGAAATCCCAGGGCTGATCTCCTTCAGAATGAATTGGTTGGATCTCCTTGCAGTCCAAGGGATTCTCAAGAGTCTTCTCCAACACCACAGTTCAAAAGCATCAATTCTTTGGTGCTCAGCTTTATTCACAGTCCAACTCTCACATCCGTACATGACTAATGGAAAAACCATAGCCTTGACTAGATGGACCTTAGTCAGCAAAGTAATGTCTCTGCTTTTGAATATGCTATCTAGGTTGGTCACAACTTTTCTTCCAAGGAGTAAGCGTCTTTTAATTTCATGGCTGCAGTCACCATCTGCAGTGATTTTGGAGCCCCCAAAAATAAAGTCTGACACCATTTCCACTGTTTCCCCACCTATTTCCCATGAAGTGATGGGACCGGATGCCATACCAGTCCTTATCTCTAAGGGTAATAATATGTAGGCATTGTTCATAAGGCACCCACCCTGATTTTCTAATGTTACTAGGCTGATCATCCTTAGTATGATTTAACTGTTCCAAGACAGAGGAGCCTTATAGACCGTACCCTGGTGTTAACCACATAAATCTATCCCATAATTGTGGGAGATTTCCTTCTAATAAATGGGAGGTTATGGTTTTTTATTGAGATTTAGGTCATTTTTCTGATTGAACTTGAGCGGTCCTAAAAGAAAATTCATACTTATGGTCAGAGTCAGAGCAGGTATTATTAACTGGCCAGGTGAAGAAATCTCACCTA
>SJYX01024865.1:247019-262323 GCA_006410675.1 Oreotragus oreotragus
TGAGTCTGAGTGAACTCCAGGAGATGGTGATGGATAGGAAGGCCTGGCGTGCTGCGATTCATGGGGTCGCAAAGAGTCGGACACGACTGAGCGACTGAACTGAACGGAACTGAATATTAATGTGCCTAATGACTAGCACAGTGGCTCTTCTGCATGGGAGCACCTCAACCCAATGTGGAAACACGCAGACCATGACAAGTGCATCCTGGTAACCTTGAGTGGGGGGCATTTGGATAAAATCAGTCTGCCAAAGTTCAAAAGGGTGGCCTGAAAAGTATGTGATGGCTTTCCTGGATTGTATTTTAGACATGTGGTGCATCTAGAATAAATTTTCTGAGCTTTGATGAAGGAAAGCTTCCGGAAATATTGTTTATCCCATGGTAGCACTCCAGTATTCTTGCCTGGAGAATCCCATGGACAGAGAAGCCTGGTGGGCTAACGTTCATGGGGTCGCAAAGAGTCGGAAATGACTGAGTGACTTAACTTTCACTTTTACCATCTTATCTGGGTTCCAGTGAGTTAACTCATGAATATATTGTAAAATGGGGATATTGAGCTCCAAATGGAAGCATAGGCTTTCCATTTGGACCTACCCAGAGCGCTTTGTTGGAGTCAAATATTCCTCCTTTTTGTTTCCACATACCTTTTTCTCCATTTGGTGCCATTTCCTAAAAATTTAACAGGGTGTCAGTAAGGTTACTGGGAGACTGAAAAAAACAGCTGTTAGTTGACTGTTACCATTCTGCAGAGCTGCTGTCTTGGTGGTGCAATCAGCTAAAGAGTTCCCTTTTGTTTCTGTGGTCTCAGACTTTGAATGACCTGATACCCTAATAATAGCCAAGGCACTTGGTAGCAGAATTGCTTCCAGTAATTCTGCATCTTGTCTTCTGTTTTTAACAGGCTGCTCTGAGGATGTTAAAAATCTTCTTTGTTTCCAAAGCACGCCAAAATCAAGTGCTGCCCCAAAAGTGCAGCGGCTATGGGTATAAATCAGTGGATTTCCCTTTTGGCACCGGCAGGCTCTTGCTAGTGCTATTAATTCAGCCTGTTGGGNGGATGTTAAAAACCTTCTTTGTTTCCAAAGCACGCCAAAATCAAGTGCTGCCCCAAAAGGGTATAAATCAGTGGATTTCCCTTTTGGCACCCGCAGGCTCTTGCTAGTGCTATTAATTCAGCCTGTTGGGAAAAAGAGCCATGAGGTAAGGGAACTTTCTCAAGGACTGATAATGGAGAAATGACAGCATAACCATCCTGCTACTTTCTATGAGATCTCTGCAGATACAAACCATCAGTAAATATCATAGAAGCAGGATTATCCATAGGGCTTTCTTGAAGATGGATCCTGGGAGATAAGAGTGTGTCCGTTAAAACAGTACAGTTGGGGACTTCCCTGGTGGTCCAGGGCTAAGACTCTTGAGTTCCCATTGCAGCAGGCCTGGGTTCAGCCCCTGATCAGGGAACAAGATCCTGCATGCTGCAACTAAAAGACCCAGAGCAACCAAATACAGATTTTTAAAAACCAATACAATCATGTTTTCCATCACTGACATCTGATTCCTCTGGTAGCAAGGTGGCTGGATAAAGCTTGTATCCATGAAGAGTTATATTCAGTGAGAACAATACAATCTCATGGGAAGTTAATCGACTTGCAGGCTAAGACTCTTGAGTTCCCATTGCAGCAGACCTGGGTTCAGCCCCTGGTCAGGGAACAAGATCCTGCATGCTGCAACTAAGACCCAGAGCAACCAAATACAGATTTTTAAAAAACCAATACAATCATGTTTTCCATCACTGACATCTGATTCCTCTGGTAGCAAGGTGGCTGGATAAAGCTTGTATCCATGAAGAGTTATATTCAGTGAGAACAATACAATCTCATGGGAAGTTAATCGACTTGCTGAATAATGGGTGTGTGTGATGAGAATTTAGTAAGGCTTCCACAGAGTGAGGAACAGAGATAGTAAGAGGGTGACTCCTGACTATCTCCGGTGAGAGCCCAGAGTCAGGGGGAAGGCCCCTAGCTACCAACTCTAGCCTTTGGTTATAATATTCTATTGGTTGATAGTAACCACCATGTTGCTGGGTTAGTCCTCTTAGTCCCTCTTTTTTCGTGAACAAAGAGGGCAAAGGGTAGATCATAATTTGGATGCCTCAGGACTGAAGTCTTTTAAAGGTCTCTGTGGCTTCAGAATGTTCTACATCCCCAACAAAGAATTTCAGGTTGGTTTTGTTTGAATAAATTATACACCATCTCCTGGAGTTTACCCAAGTCAATTCCTGGTATTCCAGTGGTTAAGAATTCAAACCTTGCAATGCAGGGGGCATCGGTTCGATCCATGGTCTGGGAAGATCCTACATGTCACGGGGCAGCTAAGCCCGTGCGCCACAACTGCTGAAGCTCGTGCACCCTCAAGCTCCTGCCCCACAATACGAGAAGCCACTGCGCTGCAACTGGAAGGTAGCCCCAACTCGTCACAACTAGAGAAAGCCTGCATGCAGCCACAAAGACCAGTGCAGCCAAATTCAGTAAATCAAATTTTTATAAAGGAACTGGGCTTATCTTCTCCTGAAAATATCTTGACTATCTGAAGACCTCTTCTGCCAGTTTTTCCCAGAGCACAGTGCCTCATTCCTGGCCTCCACCCTGAACTCCTTTCAGGGCGTGTTGAAGATCACCAACTGCAGTGGCTTCATCCTTCTAGAGGCAGACGGCAAGTGACAGTTTTCCGTTGGCGTTCTAGGCCTTGAAGGCCTCCTCTACCAACGGTGACAGTGGTTTGGGGGGCTCAGCCTCAAGCTTTGGTAATTCTCCCCTGGTATCTGGGGTGGCCTAGATGAGAAAACGCAGGGTCAACAGGGACCTCACTTCTGCAGACTCAGGGTCTGTACTGGTGGACTTCCTGAATGCCCCTGTCACTCGGTTCATGGTGACTGCCAGACTCATCCTTCTTGGACCTTATCATTTACAGGCTTCACCATACACCTTTTCATTCCTTCTTACAGACAAGTAATATAAGGTCTCATCCTAGCCTGGCCTACGTGATCTTCACAGCCCCAGTAGTGAAGTCGTGGGTCGTGTTCTGGAATTGTACCCCACCCGCCTGATATATTTGGTGGTGTGGATTGGTAGCCAGTAGGCCATCTATGTGGTCCCTGGCCTTTCTCAGTATGTGCTTCTTTTCATCCAGGATGGAACAGTGGGCCAGAAAAACCTTTGTGTCCTGCCAGGTGAGAGAGACTGCCAACCCCAGCCTGATCCATTAGTCCCTAAACTTGGCAGTGTTCTCCAAGAACCTGCCAAACCTCTCCTTACAGACTCCTAAGTCCCCCATTGAGAAGGGGAAATGCATTCTAGTAATCCCTCCAATCACATAAGCTAATTCCAGAGCCAGTGAAGGCCTGTGGGGCAAAAGTCAGTCTAACTTTGAACCCTGTTCGAGCTCCACTGGGGAAAACACTGGGGGTTCTGATAGGAGGGGTTCTGACTGGACAGAGTAAAGGGGCATCCCATGGGCTAAAGAAGATGGTGAAACAGAAGAAATGAGGGCCTGAGAAGGAGGCTCAGTAGCAGTTGAAAGAGGGGGTCCATGAGAAGGTGTGGCTCCAAATCTTTTGGGGGCATCACAGGAATAGAGGCTACATACACACATGACAAGAACCCCTCAGAGCAGATTCTTGATAAAGTCTCATACAAGCCTGCACATATGGGACCTCTCTCCATTTTGGACACTGCTTACAAAATAGGTCCAGTTGTAAAATGGTGTGAAAATTAATAGAATCCGTTCTGTGTCCACTTCTCCTGGTCACCGGAGGCATGTTAGGGCTAGGCTGCAAAAGAAAAATCAACTTTTAAAATTGTCTAAACTGTCTCTAATTGTTTTTTATTTTAATTGAAGAACAGTTGACTTACAACATCATGCTAGTTTCAGGTACAACACACTGAAATATAAAATATATATATATTCTTTTTCAGATTTTCCTATAATAGGTTGTTACAAAATGAGTACAGTTCCCTGTGCTGTACAGTAGTTTCTTGTTTATTTTCTATGCATTAATTGTAGTGAGTATATGTTCATCCCAACCTCCTAATTTAACCTTCTCCTGCTTTCCCATTTGGTAACCATAGGTTCATTTTCTGTGTCTCTGAGCCTCTTTCTGTTTTGGAAATAAGTTCGTTTGTATCTTTGTTTGTTTCGCATGTAAGTGCTATCGTATGGGATTTGTTTCTCCCAGTCTGGCTTACTTCACTTCGTGTGATAATCTCCAGGTCCATCCATGTTGCCGCAAATGGCATTATTTCATTCTTTTCACAGCTGAGTGGTGTTCTGTTGTGTAAATATTGCCGCATCGTCTTTTTCCACTTTTCTGTTGATGGCCATGTAGGTGGCTTCCATGTCTTGACTGTTGTAAATGGTGGCGCAGTGAACCTTGTGCATGTATCTTTTTGAATTATGATTTACTGCAGATAATGTGTCCAGGAGTGGGACTGCTGGAGCATAGCTCTGTTCTTAGTTTTATAAGAAACCTCTGTGTTGTTCTTCATAAGTGAAGTTGCTCAGTCATGTCCGACTCTTTGCGACCCCGTGGACCGTAGCCCACCAGGCTCCTCCTTCCATGGGATTCTCCAGGCTAGAATATTGGAGTGGGTTGCCACTTCCTTCTCCAGTTGTTCTTCAGAGGGGCTGTATCAGTTAACATTCCCACAGTGTAGAAGGGTTCTCTTTTCTCCACAGCTTCCCCAGCATTTGTTATTTATACATTTTTAATGATGGGTACTCTAACTGGTATGAGGTGATAGCTCACTGCAATTTTGATTTGCATTTCTCTAATAATTAGCGATGGTGAGCATCTTTTCAGGTGCCTGTTGGCCATCTGAATGTCTTCTTTGGAGAACTGTCTGTTTAGATCTGCCCATTTATTTATTTATTTATTTATTTTTTATTGCGCTGTACATGCTGTTTGTGTATTTTGGTGATTAATCCCGTCAGTCACATTCTCTGCAAATATTTTCTCCCATTTGTGGGTTGTCTTTTCTTTTGTTTATGGTTTCCTTTGCTGTTCAAAAGCTTTTAATTGGGTCTTATTTATTTTTGTTTTTGTTTACATTACTCTAGGAGACAGATACAAAAATACTTTGGTGTGATTTACGTCAAAAAGCGTCTTGCTTCTGTTATCCTCTGGGTTTTATAGTATCCAGTCTTACATTTACGACTTTAGTCCATTTTCAGTTTATTTTTGTGTGTGGTGTAACAAAGTGTTCTAATTTCATTCTTTTACATGTAGCTGCCCAGTTTTTCTTGCCCCACTTATTGAAAAGACTGTGTTTTCTTCACTGTATATTCCTGCCTCCTTTGTTGTAGATTAATTGATCATAGGTGCATTGGTTTATTTCTGGGCTTTCACTTCTGTTACATTGATCTATATTTCTTATTTTTGTGCCAGCACCATGCTGGCACTGTAGCTGTGCAGTATAGTCTGAAGCCAGGGAGCCTGATTTCTCCAGCTCTGTTTTTCTTTCTCAAGATTGCTTTTGGCTATTTGGGGTCTTTTATGTCTCCATACAAATTTTCAAATCTTTTGTTCTATTTCTGTGAAAAATTCCATTAGAAATTTCATAGGGATTGCACTGAATCTATAGATTGCCTTGGGTAGTATAGTCATTTTGACAATATTTTTTTTCAATCCAAGAACATAGTATCTCTCTCCATCTATCTGTGTCATCTTTGATTTTTTTCATCAGTGTCTTATAGTTTTCAGGATACAAGTCTTTTGTCTCTTCAGGTAAGTTTATAACCAGGTATTTTATTCTTTCTGATGTGATGGTAAGAGGGGTTGTTTCTCTTTCTGATCTTTCATTCTTACTGTATAGAAATGCAAGAGATTTCTGTGTATTAATTTTGTATCCTGCAATTTGACCAAATTCATTGAATATTTCTTATTTTTGTGCCAGCACCATGCTGGCACTGTAGCTGTGCAGTATAGTCTGAAGCCAGGGAGCCTGATTTCTCCAGCTCTGTTTTTCTTTCTCAAGATTGCTTTTGGCTATTTGGGGTCTTTTATGTCTCCATACAAATTTTCAAATCTTTTGTTCTATTTCTGTGAAAAATTCCATTAGAAATTTCATAGGGATTGCACTGAATCTATAGATTGCCTTGGGTAGTATAGTCATTTTGACAATATTTTTTTTCAATCCAAGAACATAGTATCTCTCTCCATCTATCTGTGTCATCTTTGATTTTTTTCATCAGTGTCTTATAGTTTTCAGGATACAAGTCTTTTGTCTCTTCAGGTAAGTTTATAACCAGGTATTTTATTCTTTCTGATGTGATGGTAAGAGGGGTTGTTTCTCTTTCTGATCTTTCATTGTTACTGTATAGAAATGCAAGAGATTTCTGTGTATTAATTTTGTATCCTGCAATTTGACCAAATTCATTGATCGGTCTAGTAGTGTTCTGGTAGCATCTTTAGGATTTTCTATGTATAGTTTCATGTCATCTGCAAACGGGACAGTTTTACATCTTTTCCAATTTTGATTCCTTTTATTTCTTTTTCTTCTCTGATTGCCACGGCTGGGACTTCCAAAACTGTGTTGAATAATAGTGGCAAGAGTGGGCATATCCTTACCTTGTTCCTCATCTTAGAGAAATGCTTTCTGTTTTTCACCATTGAGAATGATGCTTCCTGTGGGTTTGTCATATATGGCATTTATTATGTTGCCAAAAGTTCCCTTTATGCCCACTTTCTGTAGAGTTTTATCATAAATGATGCTGAATTCTGTCAAAAGCTTTTTCTGCATCCATTTAGATGACCATATGGTTTTTATTCTTCGACTTGTTAGTATGATTGATTTGCATATACTGAAAAAGCCTTGCATCCCTGGGATAAATCCTACTCAATCATGGTATATGATCCTTTTAACATATTGTTGGATTCTGCTTGCCAGTATTTTGTTGAAGATTTTTGCTTCTGTATTCATCAGTGATTACTGGTCTGTAATTTTCTTTTTTTTGTGATATTTTTGTCTAGTTTTGGTATCAGGGTAATGGTGGCCTCATGGAATGTTACTTTCTCTGCAATTTTTGGAAGAGTTTGAGAAGGATAGGTGTTAAGTCTTTTCTAAATGTTTGATAGAATTTGCCCATGAAGCCATCTGTTCCTGGACTTTGGTTTCTTGGAAGTTTTTAATCACAGTTTGAATTTCATTACTTGTGATTGGTCTGCTTATATTTTCTGTTTCTTCCTGGTTCAGTCTTGGAAATTTGTACTGTTCTAAGAATTTGTCCATTTCTTCCAGGTTGTCCATTTTATTGACATATTGCTGCTTGTGGTAGTCTCTTAAGATCCATTGTATTTCTGTGGTGTCAGTTATAATTTCTTTTTTCTAATTTTATTGATCTAAATCCTCTCCCATTTTTCTTGACGAATCTGGCTAAAGGTGTATCAATTTCATCTTCTCAAGAACTAGCTTTTAGTTTCTTTAATCTTTGTAATCTTTTCTATTTTCTTTACTTCTACTCTGATATTTATGATTTCTTTCCTTTTATAATTTTAGGTTTTGTTTGTTCTTCTTTCTCTAGTTGCTTGAGGTGTAAGGTTAGGTTGTTAATTTGAGATTTTTCTTGTTTCTGGAGGTAGGGTTGTATTGCTGTAAACTTCCCTCTTGGAACTGCTTTTACTGTATCCCATAGGTTTTCTGTTGTGTTTTTGTTGTCACTTGTTTCCTTGTGTTCTTTTACTTCCTCCTTGATTTCTTCAGTGATCTCTTGGTTATTTATTTTTGTCTGTGGTGGGTCTTCACTGCCTTGTGTAGACGCTCTGCTGTGATGTGCTGGCTCTCTACAGTTGCGGAGCATGAGCCCTGGAGCATGTGGGCTCAGTAGCTGCAGTGCGCGGGCTCTGACTACAGCGTGCAGGCCTAGTTGCTTCACAGTATGTGGGATCTTGTTTCCCTGAACACAGATCAAATCCGTGTCCCCTGCATTGGAAGATGGATTTTTAACCATTAGACCACGAGGGAAGTCCTCCTCTCTTGGTTGTTAGTAGCATACTGTTTAGGCACCATATATGTTTGTGACTTTCACAGGCTCTTTCCTGTAATTGATTTCTAATCTCATAGTGTTGTGGTCAGAAAAGATGCTTTGGTACAATTTCAGTTTTCTTAAATTTACCAAGGCTGGATTTGTGACCCAAGATGTGATCTATCTTGGAGAATGTTCCATATGTACTTGAATTTAGGTGGGCTGTTTATAGAAACTTGTCCATTTCTTCTAGGTTGTCAAATTTGTTGGCATTTAGTTGTTCATTTTATTTTTTTGTATATTTACACTATCAGTTGGTATTACTCATTTTTCATTTCTTATTTTGTTTACTTGGGTTCTGTCTCTTTTCTTCTTGGTGAACCTGGCCAGAGGTTTGTCTATTTTGTTTACCCTATCAAAGAACCAGCTCTTGGTAGTTTTATTGAATTTTTTCTTTTGTTTTCAAAATCTCTATTCCTCTCTGATCTTGGTTCTTTCCTTCCTTCTGCTGACTTTAAGTTCTGTTTGGCTCCATTTTCTAATTCTTTTAGGTGGGAGGTAAGGTTGAGGTTTTTTTTGTTTCTTAGAGAAGGCTTATTTGGTCCCATAGATTTTGCATGGTTGTTTTCATTGTCTCAAGGCATTTTTAATTTCCTCTTTGATTTTCTTATCAATGCACTGGTCTTCCTAGTAGCATGTTTAGTCTCTTGTAGTCATTTCTTTTCATTTCTTTTTCTGAGGTTGATTTATAGTTTCCCCATTGTGGTCAGAAAGTATACTTGAATTAATTTCTACATGGTACCCTAGTATGTAGTCAATTCTAGAGAATTTTCCATGTGCACTTGAAAAGTATATATTTTTCTTTGGGATGTAATGTCCTGAAAAAATGTAAAAAATCTACCTGTTCTAGTGTATCATTTTGGATCTCTGTTGCCTTGTTGATATTCTGTCTAGAGGGTCTCTCCACTGGTATGAGTGGGATGTACCAGTCTCCTGGTATTGTATTCCTGTCAGTTTCTTCCTTTATGTCTGTCAGCATTTGATTTCTTTGGGTGCTCCTATATTGGGTGCGTGTATATTGACACACATAATACCCTCTTCTTGTATTGATCTTTTTATCATTATGTAGTTTCCTTCTTTATGGCATCTGTGTTAGTCTGTTTTGTCTGATACGAGTGTGTGACCCTGCTTTCTTGTCATTTCCCTTTGCACGCGTATCCTTTTCCCATCCCCTCACTTTCGGTCTGTGTCTTTCGCCCTAAAGTGAATCTCTTGTAGGCAGCATATTGTAGACTCTTCCATTGACATTTAAGGTAATTATTGATAAATACATTGTTTATTACCATTTCAACCTTATTTTCCGGTTGATTCTATATTTCTTCTTTGTTCCTTTTTTCCTTTTGTGGTTTGATGTCATATTGATGTTTTTTGTTTGTGTTCTTCTTGGTGTTTATGAATCGATTATACGTTTTTCATTTGTGGTTATGCTGTCTTTCAAGCATGTTAACTCCTTCCTATATTCGCTTGATTTAGATCGATAGTCGTACAGACTAAAACACATTCTTTTTAAAAAATCTACAAATTTTCTTACTCTCCTCCTCCACATTTTATGATTTGATGTCTTCCCTTACATCTTCATATTTATCATTTTACTATTCATTGTGCTTATCATTGCTTTCACTAGAATTCTGATTTTTTCCTTTTAATCTGTATACTGGCTTATTTAAGTGATTTATTTTTCAGTTGTGAGTTCCTCTTTCCTATACCTTCTTCCATCTTTTCTATTTAAAAAGACCTTCCAATATTTCCTTTAGGAATATTTTAATATTACTGTATTCTTTTTAGTTTTTGCCTTCTGAGTTCTTTATCTCTTCTTCCAAATGATAATCTTGCTGGGTAGAGTATCCTAGGCTGCACATTTTTCTGTTTCAAGATTTTGAATATATTTTGCAATTCCCTCTTTGCCTGCAACATTTCTGTAGAGAAATCAGCTGACAGCCTTATGGGCACTTCCTGGTTATTAACCGTTTGTTTTTCTTTTGCTGCCTTTAGAATCCATTTTATTATAATCTGTCTTGGTGTAGGCATGTTTGGGTTCATCTTGTTTGGGGCCCTCTATGCTTTACAGGTTCAATCCCTGGGTTGGGAAGATGCCCTGGAGAAGAGAATGGCAACTTACTCCAGTATTCTTGTCTGGAGAATTCCGTTGACAGAGGAGCCTGGCAGACTACAGTCAATGGGGTCACAAAGACAACTGTGCAACTGAGCAGAGACAGACAGTGCTTTCTGTACCTGGATATCTGTTTCCTTCTTTAGGTTTGGGAAGTTTTCAGCCATAATTTCTTTAAAAACATTTCTATCCCTTTTTTTTCCCCTTCTGGAATCCATAATACACATATATTGGCACATAAGTCTCTTCTATTAATTTTTTAAGATTGGCTTTCTGTCTGCTGTTATGATTGGGTAATTACCATTATTCTTTCAGATCACTTATTCCTTTTTCTGCATTATTCAATCTGCTATTCATAGCCTTTAGCTCAGTTTTCATTTCAGTAAATTTCTAGTTTTTCAGTTTCTGGTTCTTTTTTTACAATAATACACATTTCTATTCATTACCTTTCTTAATCCCTTCAGTATTTTTATTACCTCTTTTTTGAGCTCAGTGTCCAATAGACTGAAGAGATGTTTCATTGTTTGTTTTTTCAGGCGAATTTTCTTGATCTTTTATCTAGGAGTGTTTCGTCTACTTCCCCATTTTACTTACATTTCTCTTACTCCATAAGTTTAGGAGAAGCAGTTACCTACCATGGTCTTGGAAGGGTATTTATATGCAGGAGAGTGCCTGTGTAGCTTGTGTGGGTTTAGCATTTTGGCACCAGGGCTGGTTTTAGTGTGAATGCCTGCTGGCTCTTAGAAGGTATGACACTTGTGGTTAGCAGGGCCTTCTCTTTGCTCTGTGGTTGTCATAGCCCTGTCAGTGGCAGGATCTGCTTCTACTGTCTAGTTGTTGGAACAGAAGCTCCCGGACTGGTTTCTGAGCTGTGATGGGAGGTAGGTGGGACTGGAGAGCTCCCACTGGGAGAGGAGCCACTGAGTACCCCTCCACTGGAGCTGCTCGCCTGCGAGTGTGCTCCGTGTCACCTTTCACGTGTTGTGCAGGCTCACAAGGTACACTGTTTGTTGGTGCTGCTCTGGGTCCCACCTCAACTCTGGGTACTTCCCCACTGTTAATACTTATCCATGGTTAAGCTTCTATAGTATTATAATACCATGTTTAGACCAATAGAGGGGAATTTTGTATCTCAATGTGAATTTACATATCCTTTTCACCTATCTAAAGCATCCTTTTCCCCTCATGTATTCATTGTCATTGAAATCAGGATGGATTCACAAAATTGGCAGGCTTTTTCTTAGTGGTACATAGATTATAGTGATGTCTTAAAATCAGTGGTATATGATATTTGATGAACTAGGACACTTGTAGGAAATTGATATGTGTGGGTATTTTTCCTCTACATCACTTTATGGAACTATAGCCTATTACACCTTTTCTGCTACTCTGCCACTCATTACGCTGTGGCCATCTGCTGGTCTTTGGGGCTTTTTCCTGAGTACCTTATGACCTCTGGACCAGCTGCACCCGAGCCTCGGAGCTTAAGTGGCTCATTTGGGTCTGTCTCTTAATGAATGTAGTGACATTGCACA
Source organism: Oreotragus oreotragus (assembly GCA_006410675.1). Classification (NCBI taxonomy): domain Eukaryota; kingdom Metazoa; phylum Chordata; class Mammalia; order Artiodactyla; family Bovidae; genus Oreotragus; species Oreotragus oreotragus. The sequence goes on from SJYX01024865.1 coordinate 258,743, forward strand.
AACTTGTTGACCATCCCAACTGAAATCAGCTCTATGGCCCAGAAACATTTCCTTTTACCCAGTTTTATGGTCATCAGAGCTATGATAGTTTCCCTTATTTGTCTCTTTCCTCACTAAAGGATAAGCTCCAGGAGAATCAAGCTCTGGCCTATCTTGTTCAACACAGTATCTCAGCACCTGGGACAGAGCCTGACACCAAGTAGGTGTTCATATATGTCTAGAAGGAAGATTGCAGGAAAATGAGGTTCAGCTATAGATACAGCATCCAGTCATTTAGCAAAGTTTGAAATTTATAAATAACTTTACTTATTTTTCTATGAGAATCTCATCTATAAAAATTGTGTTGGGAAGATCCATTTCTGACTGCTGTCCCATTAAACATAATTTCAGAAATATACTATTGGGCTTCCCTGGTGGCTCAGAGGTTAGCGAGTCTGCCTCCAATGCGGGAGACCTGGGTTCGATCCCTGGGTCGGGAAGATCTCCTGGAGAAGGAAATGGCAACCCACTCCAGTATTCTTGCCTGGAGAATCCTATGGACTGAGGAGCCTGGTGGGTTGCAGTCCACAGGGTCACAAAGAGTCAGACACGACTGAGTGACTTTACTTACTATCCACCAAGAATAATTTCCATAGGATGCAACAATTCATACCACACTTAATTAATTTGCACATGTTCCAAATCTTCCTACTCTCGACTGGAACTGATGTTAAAAGGTGGCAAACTATGATGAAAAGAAAAAGATGGTTTCAAAAAATTCAACAATGTGATTACCTTCAACTTTTTTAAATTTTAGGAAGTCATCTCTCCCAAAGGAAAGATTTAAAGATTTAGTTAAAATTACTGTGTATATCAAAAAATTATTTCCCACAGTACAATTCAAAACAATAATAGAAATAAAGTTTGTAGAACATTTAATAAGAACAATAATGAATAATTTATGGTTAATTTGTTTAATACTTATATTTCACATGTATAACAAAAGGATAAAATAAAAAGGCTGCAATTCTGAAAAACTCTGAATTTCTGCTTTTTTTATTGAAAAAAGCCCATGATTCTTTGGGAGGTGATAAGGTTGTTTTCCAGTCAGATCATAATTTCTACAATTTCTGTAATAACCATAAATTCCAAAGGTTCCCATTCTCCCCACCCCAATTCACTTTTGGCACCTATGTGAAATGTCACTTCTGAAAAATGAGGAAAAATATGCTGAGTACTAGGTTTTTATCATAGTCTTTTCCTGATGAAAAACTTTCTGATTGCTGAATTTAGAATATTGACACAAAAAAGATGATACGTCATGCATAAAAATCTTTTTTTTTAACTAGATGGTTGTCTCAAAAAACAAATTTGTATTAGATACAGCAACCAGCTCTCAGATGTGAAGGGGCACTGGCTTTTCTTATCCTGCTTCACTTCTTCTGATTTTAAATTCAGCATTTACTGAGCAATTGTACAAGAGGTAGCCAGATGTGTGGCACAGCTCTGGCTTCTGGAGTTCAGAACACAGTTTTAACTCATCACGTACTTCAGAAGAACTGAGGATACACTGAAAGAAACAAGAGAAAAGGTCCTCTCAGCCTCTGCAGCAAGGAGATGGTCAGGATGGAGTGTACTGGTTATGGGTAGAGGAGCAGGGGCAGGACCTCAGGACTGGCAATGAGAAGAGGCTTTGGCCAAAGGATTTTTTAATTATTAGAAAAGTATCATTTATAAAGTATAAAGTATTCTGATCTTGAATCTTCCTTTATTAAAAAGAAGCTCCTTCAAAAAAATCAGGATGCTACAGAAGAGGAACCAGCACAGACTGACTGGCTGATACTTAACTCTGAAGAATGCAACTTTCATATTGAGAAGGATTTCTGAGCTTGGTATTGACCTGCTTGGCCCAACTCAAAAATTTCTTTTTTTTAGCTCTGCTTCCAATCCACAGGATATGGCCAAAAGACTAACCCAAAAAGTCTCTGAATTTTCCAGCATCATTAGAACCTAATGGGTGTTTCTGAGAACTACTGTGGAGCTGACAAGAGTAGGGGGAGTCTCACCCCACTCCTTGCCTCTCAAGAGCTAATAAAATAAGACATTTTTATTTCAAAGCAGGAGATACTAAGGTTATCAAACTGGGGGAAAAAAGAAGAAACAAGGACAGTCTTCTTAACTACATTTGGCTAACCCCTGCACTACATTCACGGTTAACTTTAGGAAGGAAAAGAGATAAATCTCTGCAACCTCCTGACAAAGGAGTTGTCCCACGGCAGGGTCAAGGACTTATTTCTTCTGCCAGCCAACGATTCACAGATATTTTTCCCCATTTACAGAAGTGTGTGTGAAAGAGGTTGGGGAGCACAGGAACAGGCTGAGAGGTCAACGGAAGTCTTGTNAGATAAATCTCTGCAACCTCCTGACAAAGGAGTTGTCCCACGGCAGGGTCAAGGACTTATTTCTTCTGCCAGCCAACGATTCACAGATATTTTTCCCCATTTACAGAAGTGTGTGTGAAAGAGGTTGGGGAGCACAGGAACAGGCTGAGAGGTCAACGGAAGTCTTGTCTCAAGGAACCCGCCCTCGGTCCTCAGTGGCGACCCACTTGGTCCAGCACCTGGGCCTTCACAGTAAGCAACATCTTTCTTTAAAACTTTTCTTGTTCTTGCTGCTTTTCTTGCCATTCTTATCTTTGTTTTCTGACATCTTCTTTGTCCTGATCTCTCTCATGAGGTCAAAGAACACCTGGGGTGGGGAGGAAAAAGCCATTTCATGATGTAATGAAGCAGTTAGACCAAGCAGGATATGTGGTTACATTTTAAAGCATCAAGCCAAATATATTCTTAGAAACCATGGGCCATCAAAAACAAAAGGTTTAAAGCAAAGGAGAACAATTAACATTAAAAGCATTTTCTGGTTCTACAAAGGAGATCTCTCTGCTCACATCACATGGACAGAAGCATCACGCTGTTCTTGCATCCAGTGGCTTATTGCAGAATGATAAAAGCTGTTCTCGGGATAAGTATGATGATGGATAAAACCTCACCGGACAGAGCCACAGCTGTTTGTGAAACTTACAGACACTGAGAATGATAACAGTCATCAAGCTTCCCAGTACCTCCCAAGCATCAGGAGATGGAAGGAAGGTGTGAGTACCCACTCCTGAAACAATGAACCCTAAGGGCAGGAACAGTGCAAACAGTGTCAGACTTTATTTTCCTGGGCTCCAAAATCACTGCAGATGGTGACTGCAGCCATGAAGTTAAAAGACGTTTACTCCTTGGAAGGAAAGTTATGACCAACCTAGACAGCATATTGAAAAGCAGAGACATTACTTTGCCAACAAAGGTCCGTCTAGTCAAGGCTATGGTTTTTCCTGTGGTCATGTATGGATGTGAGAGTTGGACTGTGAAGAAAGCTGAGCACTGAAGAACTGATGCTTTTGAACTGTGGTGCTGGAGAAGACTCTTGAGAGTCCCTTGGACTGCAAGGAGATCCAACCAGTCCATTCTGAAGGAGATCAGCCCTGGGATTTCTTTGGAAGGAATGATGCTAAAGCTGAAACTCCAGTACTTTGGCCACCTCATGCGAAGAGTTGA
>SJYX01024865.1:268180-286722 GCA_006410675.1 Oreotragus oreotragus
AATGATGTCAGGCACTGGGGCCCTCTGCCAGGGGCCTAGCCATGCTCTGACCTGCAGAGAGCTCCAGGGCCTCAGTGGTGCCACTCTAAAGAGGAGCAAGAGGTCCAGAGCCCATGAGAGCTGATAGGATGCTGAGGATGGAGAAGGTCACCAGCAGCGTATGGGATTGGCTAGGGCGTGAGCACAGCAAAAACATCACCTGGGGCCCCCCGGTTGCAGTCTGGGGTGAGCAGAGGGAAATAATGAGACAGTGAATCAGAGGTATGACTGCTACCTTATTGAGGTAGGGACTGCATTCTTGCCCACAGGCCAGAAGAAGGGTTTATTGCTGTGCTGATGGGCTTGCTTTGGGTTATAAAGTGAGATTCACACTGAGCCACGTGTGTCCCTGTTCAAACGGGCCACAGGTTTAGGTCATCGTCATAGAAAATGCTCTCCCGGCAACCTCCTCAGGCCTTGTGGGGACTGGAACTCATACTCAGGCTTATTTTCTTCTCACTGCTGAGAAGAGAACTCTTTGGTGTGTCTTTGTACAGACTCCAGCAGTGGGGTGACGGATCCTTTATCACAGGGTGGCCCCGAGCTATGTCATCCATGGAGGGGGCTGCCCAGCTGTAGGTGGTGAGTAATCTGTCCTCTGCTCCCCGGTCAGATGGGTAATGAAGACCCCGCAGGGAACACATTTTTGTTTGTTTGCACAACATCCTTTCTTTCGGCGACCCACCCCGCCCTGACTCGATGTGGCTCATGTGGAGCTGCAGTTGTGGCACCTCGCCCTCCCCACCCCAGCACCGTGCTTTGAAGCTCGTCTCTGGCTGTGTGGTTAGTCCAGGGCTGGGCAATCAGTACTGCAGAGCTGACCAGCCTTTTCTGAGAGTCTGCTCTGTTTCTTTTGAGGGTCAGCTCTGAGAGTGAGGACTAGAGTCTACCGGCAGCCATTTCCCTGCACCTGGAAAATGTCAGCTTGCAGAATAAAGTTACCACTTGCACAGAAGCCAGGCTGAATGAAGAAGGAAGAGGCAGCCTGGCTGACTCCACTGGAGCCCTGGTTCTGGGCAAGTCTACAGCCATATACCCCTGGGTGTGTTAGGTCATATCAATAAACCCCTTTTGCTGTGGCTAATTTGAGCTAGATTTCTGTCACTTATAACCAAAATGTCCTGATAAACATAGATCAGTTCCCCCCTCTCTGAAAACCTCAGGGCTTGAGAGCCCAGGCCAGGGAATGCTATAGGAGAAAACTGGGAGAATCCTCTACCCTGAGCCCCTCTCTGCCCACCTTCTGCCCTCTGCCACATACATCTGTGCTCCAGCAGGAGGAGCAGGGGCCATGAGCAGGCACGTGGACTCACATGGGGGCTTCTCTAGTTGTGGTGCAGGGACTCTCTGTAGGTGTGGTCCATGGGCTCTGGAGTATGCAGCCCATGGGCTTAGCTGCCCCATGTTGGGTGAGATCTTAGCTCCCTGACCAGGGACTGAACCTGTGTCCCCTGCAATGGAAGGCAGATTCTGAACCACTATACCACCAGGGAAGTGGATGGTTGACTTCTTTGGGAATCAACTGCTTCTTTCCTACTCTTGCCTATATATACTCATGTTAGGATAATCTTTTTTTCTTCTTGCTTTGTTTAAGCTAATGAGGGGTAATAATTTTGGGATTTTTTTTTTTTTTTTTTTCCTGAAGAGAAGTCAGGTCTGAATTTATTTCTCAATCTTGGTTCATTTTCCCTGTTTTTCTCTGTGGCAACCACATGCCTCTTACTCTACATTTCCTTCAAGGAGACACTTTCAAGGACTTCCTTTCACTCCCCCAAGGGAGTGAAGACTCAGGACCATGGAGTTCTAGCCCTGCCTATGTCAGTTACTAGCTATGTGACCTTACTATGCCACTTACCCTTGGTGGGCAGATTAAGTCATTTTCAAAATTCCTCCTAGCTCTGTTATTCTGGGATGCTCTAAATCAGTGTCCTTTACTGATCAATCTCTAAACCATAGTAACCTCATTGAGAAATGCCATTCCTAAGTCTCACTGGTGAGCAGGTGTCTGCCCACAGACCCCACTCCCCAGATGCTACAGGCAATTTGGGAACTGTATTTTTAAAATCACCACAGATGGGAAGACTAAGCTGAAATGAGACTTGTTTAAAAATGCTGCTTTTAGCATTTTAGCCCCATCTCTTCATCCCTCATTGCTTTCAGCTTTTTGGATGGCCGCCCCAAATAGCCCATGTTCTTGCTGATTGCTCAACAAAATATCCCAGAGAAGAGCCTTGGATCACTGCTGGTCCACAGCCCCTCCTTCCTGCCACCCCATAATTCTCCTCCTAGTCCATTACAGAGCTATTGAGATCCCACATGATCAATGTTAGGGCCTCTTTAACAGCCTCTGCTATTTGCATAAACATGGGCAGATTTGCGTTTTCATTGTGCCCGAGAGGTCTATAACAGCTTCCATTATCTTTCCTACCGAATCTGTCTGTAACCTTAATCTAAGTCTTGGCTCTATGAGTTCATTTGCTTATGTCATCTTTTTATCCACACAGTAATGCTCTTCCTGCTTCCATATTGCTATTTTCTTTTCCTGAAAACAATCCATCTTCAGATAATATTCTCAGAATTGGGATCACCTCCAACCCTAACAAGCTTGTCCCCAGCTGGTTGAGTAACATGCCTCTTGGATTTGGGGCTTGTCCAGCATCTGGTCTTTTCCTTGGGGCAGCATGGCAATGGGCAGAACCTCCAGTTGGTAGAATGGTGAGTTGGGAGTTGGGCCAGGAAGCAGCATGGGTAGTGCAGGGGTGGACCAGGGTGCAGGCCAGGAAAACTCAGGAGCTGGGGTGGATGGAGTCAAGTTGGGAAGGGTTAGGAGACAGAATGGGAAAAGTCAGAGGTGAGAGACATAGTAACTGGGTGGAATCCAAAAGCTGGGGGCTTGGAATCTAACCCAGCCAAGCCCAAAACGGCATTGAGAACCCAGGCAATGTGACAGCTCAGGACCCAGAGAGACTTGTGCTGGGGACCTTACATGAAAATCTGGAGCCAGACTGGATTTAAATTCTAGCTATCCTGTTAACAACTGAGTGACTTGGAGCAACTTACATTCTTCTCTGTGTCTCAGTTTCCCCATGTATAAATTGAATGACTCTAAAGGCAATGCCAAAGAATGCTCAAACTACCGCACAATTGCACTCATCTCACATGAGGCTTTTCTTTAACTGTCCAGAGTTCAAGCCGCAAGCACTAACTTGTCCTTCCCCTTCTTTCCAAATAAAGCCTTTCTCCCAGGAGGAGGTGCCCGTAGTGACCCGGGGACAGGACATGGCGGCCCTGTACTCTTGGAGGTGACCTCTACTGTCAGCACACCCTTTCTTGGGAGTCTTGGGGCCGATGGGAAAGCAAAGATTCAGGACGGAGAGAGACGAGCTGGTGTGTGCGCTGCCCCGCTCTGCCTCAAGGAGGCATCGCAGCAGGACTTTACAGATGCAGGCCTAGCTGTGAACATGGGGGCTACTTTCGGAAACCTCTGACTACGTCAGGAAGAGCTCCAAATTAACAGGATTTCTCTGGCTACGTCAGAAAGAGCTCCAAATTAACAGGATTTCTCTCCGGGAATCCTAGCCATTTAACTGCTCACAACACACACACCCTGGTTGCCGAGAACTGTTGATATTCACCCTCGGGAGACTAGAGACCAGGAAGATGACAAGTGAGGCTCTACCTGCCTCCCTTCCCCTTGCTCTGCCAGGGTCCCCAAGGCCTCCCTCCCAGCTCACTGATGCTCCTTCCACACCTTGAGGGGATTTCTGGCTTCCTCCGTTTCATCTTTGGCTGATGGCCTTCATTTCTGACCAGAACTTGCTAAAGAGTGAAAAAAACAAATCACTATTTTCTTTTTCCCCTCTAGATTTGGTTCTTAGAATAAAAAGTCATCTGAGAATCCCCTGGCCATCCAGTGGTTAGGACTTGGCACTCTCAGTGCCAAGGGACTGTAGGTTCAGTCCCTGGCCAGGGGACTAAGATATCCTGCAGGCCACGCCTAGCAACCAAAAATATGAACAGTCACCTGGAGAGGTCTGCTTCCAAGGAGGGGGATGAAAAACCACAGCTGTGTAAAAGATGGCAAGGGGCTGGGGCAGAGAGAGATCTTACCTGCTAGAATCCCTGGAGCACTGAGCCCGCACACTCACTATTTCTTTATAGCAATGAATTTCACGATTTCAAATAAGTGATGGCAGTGAACACTCGCCATGTGCCCATATGGTGAGAAGATACAGGCCACCACACAGTGATGGTTCCACTTGGGAAATTTAGCCTAACACAGCATTTCATTTCATCAGTGAGAGATTTTCAGGACAAGAAACAGAACACTAAGTACACCTACCCTGGATCACAAGACTGTGATGGGGAGGGACTCGGACCTGTGACCTATGGCCGGCGCTTCCCGCTCCATGGGTTACGTGTCCCCTGGGAGCAGCACTCGGACCTGGCTGTGTGTGTGTGTGACTTGTGGCCGGCGCTTCCCACTCCATGGGTCACGTGTCCCCTGTGAGCAGCGCTCGGACCTGGCTTTGTGTGTGTGACCTGCGGCCGGCGCTTCCCACTCCACGGGTCACGTGTCCCCTGGGAGCAGCGCTTGGACAGTCACTCTGACCCTGGCGTCCATCTCCTGACATTGGAGGTCTCAGAAACCTCAAAGTAGAGCAGAACTGTTCACTTTTTAGCAAAATTATGAAAAGAGGTAAAGATCGCCATCTCTTAGCAACCCCTGCCTCTCAGGATCTACATGAAAACAAAAATAACAGGTTCCTGACTGTGTGGAATGGCTTTGTCCTCTTTAGGGACAACAGATCCTTCAGTAAGATCATTTATATTTGGAAATTGTAAACCGAGGAAGCCCCAAGAGAGTATAAGAAATGATGAGCTATAATGCGCCAAGACCCACAAAGCCCCAGAAAGTTCTCTAGACAGAGATCTTCCTGATAAGGAGGCTCAACCCTGGAGGCGTATGCTTAACCCCAACCTCCTTCCAAGGCTGAGACGCGACCGAGGCACAGGGCTTGCTGGAGGCTATTTCTCGCCACATGCACCTGAATTCGGCAGTTGCTGTGAATGACTCATGTTCGGTGATGGAGAACACGAGCAGGAAGCCCTCCCCGCTCCGGAAGTAGTTGTCACGGATGGCCGCATAGTCCTCCTGTCCTGCCGTGTCCAGGATGTCTATCTGCACTTCTTCCCCATCGAGGACCACTTTCTTCCTGTAACTGTCAGCCTTGGTAGGTTCGTAGTCCTCCACGAACTGAGCAAGCAGACAAGACGATCAGTAATTAACAAAGCTCTAAGAGAGAAGAAAAGCTGCCAAAAAAATGTTTCAATATATGGACACTTTGCTTGTTATCAGCTGAGTACTGAGTGTGGATAATTATCACACCATGAATAAGGCACTATAAAATAAAGATAATCCCTTACGTTGTACTTCTGTTCTTTGCTCCTTTCAATTCTACCATTTAAAAATTTTGTTTAAAGCCAGTAAGAGCAGATATTCCCATTTTACAGATGAGGATACCAAGCAGAGAGCAGAATGCTTGGCAATATTTTTGTCAGTATACAATTATAATTAAACACTAGTGACGGTAAGAAATGGAAGCTCTTATTCATAATCAACAGAATTATAAAACTCATCTGAAAAGTAATTGGTCAAGAGGCACCAAGAGGCTTAAATAACTGTACAACAAGATAAGCTCCAAATGGGTCAAGAGTAAACGTTAACAACAAACACTCGAGAACCAGAAGAAAACATGGGTGAGGTCCCTTTATTACCTTGAAGTGGGGAAGGCCTTTTAACTATGACTCAAAATCCAGAAGCCATGTAAGAAAAAATGGATAAATTAGACTACATAAAAAATTTCAAACCTTCTGCATGGCACAACACACTGTAAACAGAGACAGATGACAAACAGGGAAAAAGTATTTAAAGCCATATCACAAAGAGCTGTATATTAACTAGGAACAGGGAGAGACAAAAGACCAAGCTGACGGAAACAAGTGGCGACAGACAAACAATACACAAAATAAACATACATGATGCTAAACACAGGAGAAGACGTCCATACCCACTAATAAAATAAAAATGGTAACTACAGAGAGATACCATTTTCACCTACCAGACTGACAAAAAATCCCAAAGTCTGACAACATACTTTGGGGAAAAGGCCCTCTTGCACATTGCTCGAGGGAGGAGACAACAATATAGTCTGTATGGAGACAAATATGGCAACACCTAATCAAGCTAGAGAAGGTTCGTCCTCCTTCTAGGAATCTAATTTACAGACACACATGCACAGGAACACACAAGGTTATACACTGTGGTACCACATGTAACAACAAAAGGTTAAAAACCACCCCACTGCCCAGGCCAGGGATCTACATAATGGAATACTATGCAGCTACTAAAAAAAAAGAGAAGAAACACCCTGGGAGGACAAAGCAAAATAAAAACTGTTAAACAGGAAAACTGAAACAAACGAATGTAAATGAATATTAAATTGGTAATGTAGCCCAGCAGAGAAATAAAGTAATTCAAGAGACTTTAAAACAGAATATCTGGATAGAATGCTAAGTCACTTCAGTTGTGTCCGACTCTGTGAGACCCCATAGACAGCAGCCCACCAGGCTCTGCCATCCCTGGGATTCTCCAGGCAAGAACACTGGAGTGGGTTGCCATTTCCTTCTCCAATGCATGAAAGTGAAAAGTGAAAGTGAAGTCGCTCAGTCGTGTCCGACTCTTTGAGACCCCATGGACTGCAGCCTACCAGGCTCCTCTGTCCATGAGATTTTCCAGGCAAGAGTCTGGATAGAATACATCCCACTAAAAAAGACTAAAGACAAAAAAATTTCAAAGAAATGTTAAACTTCCCTCAGTGGTTACAGTATTTAGTAATTATGATACAGAGCTATTTTCTTTACATTGCATCATTCATAAAATAAGTATTTTAATGTTATAAGTCAGGATATTCAGGGTATAATTTTAATGGCAGCAATGTACTATTAAAATTGACTTCATGCAGGTATAACTGGATATAAACATGTGAAAAAATGAAGTTGGGACCCTTATTTCACATCACATACAAAAATTAACTCAAAATGGAGCAACGACTTAAATACAAGAGCTGAAACTATAAACTCTTAGAAGAAAACATAAGGTAGAAATCTTCATAACATTGAATTCAGCAATGCCTTCTTAGATATGACACCAAAAGCACAAGCAGCAAAAGGGAAAATAGATAAACTGGACTTTATCAAAAATTTTAAATTTTGTGCTTTGAAAGACACCACCAAAGTCAAAATACAACCCACAGAATGGCAGAAAATATCTGTAAAGACTGTATCTAATAAGGAACNGAATTCAGCAATGCCTTCTTAGATATGACACCAAAAGCACAAGCAGCAAAAGGGAAAATAGATAAACTGGACTTTATCAAAAATTTTAAATTTTGTGCTTTGAAAGACACCACCAAAGTCAAAATACAACCCACAGAATGGCAGAAAATATCTGTAAAGACTGTATCTAATAAGGAACTAGTATTCAGAATATATAAATAACCCCTAAAACTCAATAAGAAAATAATTTTAAAGTTAAATACCGATTTTAAAATGGGCAAAGGAAGAAAAAACCAAATGAAATGAAAAAAAAAAATAGACAAAGGATCTGAACAGACGTTATCCAAAGAAGATATACAAATGGCCAAAATGCACATGAAAAAATGCTCAGCCTGACTAGTCATTAGGAAAATGCAAATCAAAACCACGAGCTACTACTTCATACCCACTAATACTTTGGCCACCTCATGCGAAGAGTTGACTCATTGGAAAAGACTCTGATGCTGGGAGGGATTGGAGGCAAGAGGAGAAGGGGACAACAGAGGATGAGATGGCTGGATGGCATCACCGGCTCTATGGACATGAGTTTGAGTAAACTCTGGGAGTTGGTGATGGACAGGGAGGCCTGGTGTGCTGCAATTCATGGGGTCGCAAAGAGTCGGACGCGACTGAACTGAAGATGCTGTAATCAAAAAGATGGACAATAACAAGCATTGGTGGGAACATGGAGAAATTATAACCCTCATAAATTGTAAAATGGTGTGGCTGCTGTAGAGAACAGTTTTGCAGTTCCCAAAAAGTTAAACAGAGTTACCATATAATCCAGCAAATTTCACACCGAGGTACACACCCAAGAGAATGTGAGGTGTCCACACAAAAACCTGTAAGTTAATGTTCACAGCAGCATTACCCATAAGAGCCAAAGGTAGAAATAACCAAATATCAATTGGCAAATGAATATACAAAATATGGCATATCCAGACAATGGAATATTATTCAGTCGTAAAAAAAAAATAAGGAAATAGATTCACGCTACAACCTGGATGAACCCTGACAAATTTTGGTAGGTAAAAGAAGCCAGACACAAAGATTATATATGAGCTATTTACATGAAACATGTAGGACAAGTCTACAGAAACAGAAAGCAGACTCATGGTGGCCAGGGCTGCGGGAGGGGGTGGAGGGTGACGGCCAACGGGTATTAGGTTTCTTTGAGGGGAGTGGGAACTTTCTGGAGTTACCTAAGTGGTAATGGTTGCACAGTTTTGTAAATATACTAAAAAAAACCACTGAACTGTACACTTAAAAGGGTCAATTTTATGGTATGTGAATTATATTGCAATTTTTTTTTAAAGAAATGAAACACTGATACAACTGTAACACTGGATGAACTTTCGAAAGGTGATGCTCAAAGAAACCAGCATGAAGGCCACATACTAACTCCATGTATATAGAATGTCCTGAACAGCACCTCCATAGAAACAGAAAGTAGCTGCCAGGCCCTGGGTGGGGGCGATAGTGAGGAATGGCTGCTACTGTGCGGGGGGCACTTTTTGAGGTGAAAAATATGTTCCACAGTTACATCATGGTGATGGGTGCACACCCGTGTGAATACCCTAAAAATCACTCAGTGGTTCAGTTTAAAAGGGTGAGTTTCATGGTACATGAATTCTTCATAAAGCTATAATTTTAAAAAAATTTAAAAATCGAATTGAGGAACTTCCCTGGTGGTCCAGCGGTTAAGAACCCTCCTGCCAACGCAGAGGACACAGGTTCGATCCCCGGTCCAGGAAGACCCTACATGCCGCAGAGCAACTAGGCTTGTGTGCCACAACTACTAAGCCCAAGCTCTAGAGCCCACATGCCACAACGCAGACCTGAAGCACCTGAATTAACTAAAAAATGAAATTGAAATTTCAACATGAACTGATGGACCCCTTTGCAGAACACTGAAAAAGAGCCTTGTGTTATCAATCAACAGCTATTAATTCAAATGATTTTAATTCTAAAAGTAAAGATACTAAAAGTTTTAGTATTAATTTCTCTTATACTCATATAACAATCTTAAAATAGAGAAAATATGAAAACTTGCCCATGCCTCATAGCAGTATCCTCCTGTTAACGTCTTTCCAAAGAGACAAATATATGACTCCCTCAAAAAAACCACCCCAACACCCAGTGTGAACTCACCACCACTGTAAAGCACCTCAGCTGCTTATTTCTGAACTTTCAAGGATAAATGCAGCAGGAGTTCCACTGAGTCCTCTGACACTGGAGTCCACAGGTCCCCATGTGGCTGCATGGAGGTGCCTCAGTGCCAGGGAACATTGCTCATTATGAGAATATGAGCTCAGAGCCTTGACGTTGACATTTCTGTTAACAGGAGCCACCTGCTGGTTTTGCCAGGCTGCTGGGGTTCTGTCTCAGATGCCAAGACACCAAGTCTAAGGCCAGCCTCACACACACCCTTTGTCCTGAGCCACCGCTCAGCTGACTACCAGCCACTGCCAGAAGTCTCAAAGCAGCTGCCACCAAAATCTCCCCATTGCCAACCTCACTTATCAGCAAAGCAAACAGCTAAAAGTCTTCACATACATTAGGCNACCCCTTTGCAGAACACTGAAAAAGAGCCTTGTGTTATCAGTCAACAGCTATTAATTCAAATGATTTTAATTCTAAAAGTAAAGATACTAAAAGTTTTAGTATTAATTTCTCTTATACTCATATAACAATCTTAAAATAGAGAAAATATGAAAACTTGCCCATGCTTCATAGCAGTATCCTCCTGTTAACGTCTTTCCAAAGAGACAAATATATGACTCCCTCAAAAAAACCACCCCAACACCCAGTGTGAACTCACCACCACTGTAAAGCACCTCAGCTGCTTATTTCTGAACTTTCAAGGATAAATGCAGCAGGAGTTCCACTGAGTCCTCTGACACTGGAGTCCACAGGTCCCCATGTGGCTGCATGGAGGTGCCTCAGTGCCAGGGAACATTGCTCATTATGAGAATATGAGCTCAGAGCCTTGACGTTGACATTTCTGTTAACAGGAGCCACCTGCTGGTTTTGCCAGGCTGCTGGGGTTCTGTCTCAGATGCCAAGACACCAAGTCTAAGGCCAGCCTCACACACACCCTTTGTCCTGAGCCACCGCTCAGCTGACTACCAGCCACTGCCAGAAGTCTCAAAGCAGCTGCCACCAAAATCTCCCCATTGCCAACCTCACTTATCAGCAAAGCAAACAGCTAAAAGTCTTCACATACATTAGGCCGAGGATTAAAAAGGTGGCTCAGCTGTAAAGGACCCGGCATCCAGGGCCCTCAGTCACCCACGTGGTAAAGGAACCTCCCTGCACTGAGCTGTCTCTGGCCAGGCCGCCTGAGAGCAGCACGACCTCCCATTTAGGCTGGATGATTCCCCGTGTGGGGTCTCCTGTGCCTGTTTGGCAGCAGTCCCGCCCTCTACCCAGTGGGTGCAAACAGCTCCAGACACCGCCCATTATTCGGGGTTAGGAGGGGGCACAGAATCCCCTCCTCCATCTCCATTAACAGCTGCTCCTCGAACCCCTTCTCCTTAAGGAATCTTAATTCCTCTCCTCGCCATCTCTTCTTCCCTAGCCTCTGTTACACAAGAAAAATGAGGAGTCTTTAGGAAGCAAACTACCTTTTTAAGCAAAAACAAAGACTTCCATAGCAGATCCTGAGATTTGCCTCTTTCATGCAAAAATGTTGTGGGTAAATTAAAGAGATTCTGCTAGATTTCCCCATGTTGGCCTCTAGTATATAATAAATAAAAGCAAGTGTCAGAAACAAAAGTATACAAATGCTGGAGAAGGTGTGGAGAAAAGAGAACCCTCCTACACTGTTGGTGGGGGAATGTAAATTGGTGCAACCACTATGGGGAACACTATGGAGGTTTTTCTGGAAATTAAAAATAGAACTGCCACATGATCAGGCAGTCCCACTCCTGGGCATGTATCCAGACAAGACGATACTTCAAAAAGACACATGCACCTCTTTGTTTGCAGCAGCACTATTCACAATAGCCAAGAAATGGAAGCAACCTAAATGTTCATCCCCTGACGAATGGGTGAAAACGACGTGCTACACGTATAGCGTGGACTGTTACTCAGCCACAGAAGAGGATGAGATAATGCCACGTGCAGCAGCATGCATGGACCTAGACCTCATCACGCCAGGTGAAGTCAGAAAGAGAGAGATGAAGACCACATGACAGCGCTCTTACATGGAACCTGAAATATGGCACAAATGAGTTCCTCTATGAGGCAGAGACAGACTCCCAGAGACAGAATGGACCTGTGGTTTTCATGGGGGCGGCGGGCTTGGGGAGGGATAGGCTGGAGTTTGGGATCAGCAGATGCAAACTATTATACATAGGATGGATAAAAAACAAGGTCCTACTGTATAGCAGCACAGGGAACTATATTCAATATCCTGTGATAAACCATGATGGAAAATGATATGAAAAAGAATATATGTAGAATTGAATCACTCTGCTGTACAGCAGAAATCAACACAACATTTTAAATCAACTATACTTCAATTAAAAAAAAGAAATTGGTCATGTAAAAACATACAAACAAAAAGTTTCTCATGATAAGGTTCAGGGGAGTATGACTCAGGAGGTGACAGAGGTTTTGGTCTGAAGCTTATTCACTGAAGGGCACTCTTTAAAGAAACAAATACAAAATCACATATATAATATTAAATACAAAAATGATTATCTCGAAGGAGAAAAGGAATCACAATTCATTATACATTTTATTAAATGTAAAAATACCTGGTGAACCCACCCTCAGGAGTCCTTTGTGTGACACTCTCCCCTTGACTGTAGGGGACCCTGAGACTGGGTTCGAACCAATAGAATATGGCAGCTGTGATGAAATGACCTCATGACTACATTTCTATGTAGGAGGATCTGTCAAAACTACCAGAGATTTGCCTGCTGGCTGGGGAAGAGCTGTCTGCGGAATGGACCACACAATAGAGAATTAGGGGCAACCTCCAGGAGCCAAGGGTGCCATCCTGCATCTGTCAACAGCCAGCGAGCTGGCAGGAAGCTGGATATCCTCCCTGCAGCCTGAGACCCTAGGCAGTGCCCTCAGCTCAGCCAGGCTACACCCCTGACCCCTGGAAACTGGAAGTGACGGCTGTGTGTAGTTTGAAGCTGCTGAATGTATAGTAATTTATTACACAGCAGCACTACAAATACCACTGACTCCCCAAATCCAGCACAATAACAATCTTGTTAATTAACTGCCTGGCACACCTCTAGAATACTGTCCTATGTTGTATACACTTGCTGTATATGCTTGAACTATCTTGTCATATGCCAGTGATCCTGAAATATTTCCTATAGAGCATTAAAAACTCATGTAGTCTTTCTTCTAGCATAGTTGATCTAAGTTTCTCTTTGATGATGGTTTATAACTTCACAACTACGTGACATTGCTAGTAATGAAGATTTGAGGACTCGGCAAATTTTAGCAACCTCTATCCGTCTTCCTGTAAGAGGCTGTAAGATCTGGAAGAATCTTCCAGACCAGTTTCTGACTCCATGTTTTGAGCCCATCCCTCCTCTGCTTCCCACACATTATCTGTGCCTGCTGCCTTGGACACACTTGTGCCAGGACATACCCCTGGCCCCACACCTCCCATCACAATGCCAGGTTGAGTCAGGTGGGCAGTAGGAATAATCCTGGTGGGCAGCAGACACTGGGACAGCTGTTGATAACCCAACCACAAGCCCAGTGATTCCAAACCACACAAATATGCCTCACTGGTCCTCTGCTAGGTGTATCCTTAATCTCACTTCCCTCAGCCATATCCCAAAATGTCATGGCCACCCAACCCCACGCTACATAGGAGGCGGCTGGACAGGGGGTCAGAGTCTAGTGAAAAGAGAGGATGATCTTAACTGACTGTGGTGATGGTATCTTCTCTTACAAATTCTGGAAATCATGTGTCATGCAAACACACTGCTGGCAAGAGGCCTTGAGGCTCAAACTCTGGTCCGGGGGCTCTGCCGCAGGACCGAGTGGCCGTCAAGCAGGGACACTTGCTGCCACAGGAATCAAGCCTGTGTTGTCACACTGGACTTGTGCCAGCACCGTTACACTCAGAAAGTGATGGAAACTCGGAACTTTACCTTGACCAGTGAGACAACCAGCACACATGTGATGTCGGTCACTTGAGAAAAGATGAATTTCTTACGACAACTCCTCTCTCGCTGTCAGTATGTCCCCCAGATCGACGGTCACAAAGCTAAGCACCTGGCTCACTCTTCAGATACACCTGTGCAAAGGCGCCCCCTATGCTCCTGTCATAATTCAATCTAGGAATAATGGGAGCAGGGACCCCAAACACCCTGTGCCAGAGCTGAAATGATCACCTAACATCAGCAGTGCAGAGCTCACCCTGGTTAGAACCTGCTGGAAAGCTGTTCAGAAGCCACTGTAACATTATTTACCCCATGACTCTAACGCGCACAGGGGAACAGCAGACCCGGTGGGGAGGCAGCGCGTGCTGGCGTGTCTTACCTCATCGTACATGAACTGCAGAGTCAGGGCCGACTTGCCAACCCCTCCGCTGCCAACCATGATCACCTTATGAAGGGCCAGGGAGCCCTGGCTCTTACTCTTGTTTGCAGCCATCCTGCTGGTTTTCTGCGAGATACGGCTGGAGGACCCAGTGGAAGAGCTGCCAAGAAAAGAGAGACTCAGAGGCGGTTTGGTTTCCACCCAAAGGAAATCATATGAAAATGCTTTGCTCCGTAGAAGTCTAACCCAGATGTTCCAGTGGAGAAGTCACTCATCTAGGTTCCAGGCAGAGATAAAGCCCCAACCATTCCGGAGTCATGGACCAGGAGTAGAGTGAAGGCAAGACACAGAGAAGAAACGGGCGTGCGCATCTGACGCCCCATCACCAGAGAGGCAGGGAGGAGAGCCACCATCAAACCCGTGGAGGGGCCAGACAGTGACCCCGCACCATCTGTGCCCTGGGCACTGCTCAGGGGCCTCACTCAGCCTTGCTCTCTGTATCCTCAAGACCCTGCCCCACCACCAGCACACACAGGCACACAGCCCACCCAGGGACCAGGAGGGGCTCTGAAAAGGGTGAGTAAACCTGCTTTTAACAATCAGCATCCCTTCACGGTACAGGACAGTTAAAAGGAGGAAAACTCAATTTTTTACTCCACGTTGATTTACACTGATGAACTAAAGTGAGTTAAACTTTTCTAAAACAACTATTACTCAAAATCAGTTTAGCCTCATCAGAAGTGAGATAAAGTATGTAGAAAAGAACAACATTGGTGGTGTGGGAAGAGAAAGTATTCTGAATAAGTACATTTAACACATACCTGAAACTTGGGAGCTAGTTAAACTTAAAAGCTTCTGAAGAGCAAAGGAAAATCATACACAAAACAAAACAAAAAACCTACAGGATAGGTTGAAAATAGGAGAAAATATTTCCAAGTGAGGCAATCAACAAGGAATTAATTTCCAAAATATAGAAACCGCTCACACAACTCAAAATCAAATAACAACCCAGCTGGACTTCCCTGGTGGTCCAGGGGTTCAGAATCTGCCTGCCAAGGCAGGGGACACAGGTTCAATCCCTGGTCTGGGAAGACCCCACATGTCGTGAGACAATGGAGCCCACGGGCCACATCCACTGAAACCTGAGCCTCGCGCCTGTGCTCCACAGCAGGGAAGACAGCACAGTGAGAAGCCAAGCAGCACGCCGCAGCTGGCCCGAGAGGAGGCCTGCAGCCAACAGCAAAGACCCAGCGCAGCCAGAAACAAAACATCTTTAAACAAAGCCCAACCAAAAAATGGGCAGAAGACCTAAACAGACACTGCTTCAAAGAAGACACACAGATGGCCAACAGACAAAGGAAAAAATGCTCACTATCACTAACTATTAAAGAACTGCAAACGTACAAAAGTACAGTGAGATCCATCTCTCACTGGTCAGAATGGCCATCATCAAAACATCTACAAACAAAAAGCTGGAGAGGATGTGGTGAAAAGGCGCAGCCACTATGGAAAATAGTATGAAGGCTCCTTTAAAAACTAAAAATAGAGTCGCCATATAATCTACATAAGCCAAGTGCCAATTTTTATTTTGAAAGATCTGCATGGAAAATCTCTTTCACGTCTGCCAAGGCGTAAGGAAAAAAGGTGTGGGCTTGGGCATGTCATGGACCCAAGTCTGGTTCTGTCATTTGTGAGATGTGGACCCAGATGCTTGTTACTTTCTCCAAGCCAGTTTTCTTATCTGCAAACACAAGTAAACCATCACCCACCCTACAGGATTTTTCTGAGTATTAAATGAGATAACACATGTGAAAGACCAAAGCACTGAGCCTAGCATGTAAGAGGAACTTTACAGCTGGCTTCCTTCCTACCTCATTTTAAGAAGAGTTCTTTTTTCTAATTAGACACAATGGAAATCTACTTCTGACAAAGTAATTTGAAAATACCCCCAGTTGAAAAATAAAATATGTCTAAACACACATATCATTGGGTAACATAAAACATCATGTTAAATCGGTGGTTCCTATCCTTGGTGGCAAAAGGGGATCCCTGGGGAGCTTTACAAACATCCCTGGAGATTCTGATTTTGGTCTGGGCTACCTGGGAACATCTAAACGCTTCCCAGGCAATGATAGTAGATGCCAAGGTTGAGAACTTCTATTAAACATACAGGTGAGCTCAGTAGATAAAGTAAGAAATCCCCAAGTTTGGGAGAAAAAAAATCAGAGCAGTAAGAGCTGATATTTCCACAGTTCTGGATGGCTGCTGCTCTTGTCTGTATAGTCAAAGCTATGGTTTTTCCAGTAGTCATGTATGGATGTGAGAGTTTGGACCGTAAAGGAAGCTGAGCCCTGAAGAATTGATGCTTTTGAACTGTGGTGCTGGAGAAGGTTCTTGAGAGCCCCCTGGACAGCAAGGGGATCAAATCAGTCAACCCTAATGGAAATCACCCTGAATATTCATTGGAAGGACTGATGCTGAAGTTCCAATACTTTGGCCACCTGATGGGAAGAGCTGATTCACTGGAAAAGACCCTGATGCTGGGAAAGACTGAAGGCAGAAGAGGGCAAGAGAGGATGAGAAGGTTGGATACCAACTCAATGTACCATGAATTTGTGCAATCTCTGGGAGACAGTGAAGGACGGGGGAGCCTGGCATGCTGCAGTCCGTGGGCTCACAAAGAGTCAGACACAGCTCAGTGACTGAACGACAGGTACCAGCACACAGGGCTTGGAGACCAGGTGCCCATGCCAGGTGGGCGTTAGAACCAAGAGTCTTCTCAGTTGGGAACCGAGAAGCCAAGACCCTTGAAGGAATGGAAGAAGTTTCCTCTACCCTTCTAGGTTCTTCTGACTGGTCTGAGAAGTAAACTGATGTGAGACAGATTAACAGAGACAATCCAACGAAGTTTAGTAGCGCAGAGACCTAGGAGAGACCCACACAGACTGAATCACTTGTTCAAATGGCCACGGAGGATGTTGAGGGCGGGGAGAGTCAGCTCAGGCGGTTACCAGGAAAGCCCAGTAAACAAGGTAAGGTTGTCATGCGGGTTGAAATCCTGCCTGCTTCTCTGATAAGACATTCTAGAGATTCCACAGTCCTCTTCCTGGTACAGCGACAGAGACGCCCTTAGAAGTGGAGCTGTACCTGATAAGTGTCAATGTTTCCTACAGAAGTTTAGCTCCTATATGGTTTTTGGAATTTTTTCCATGTCTGTTGTTTCCTGGAAAACAACCATTAGTATGCCAAAGAGACATATCTGGGGGCGGTAAATTCTGTTCCCCTACAGCAACAAGAGGAGAGGATGACAAGGAAGTGTGTCTGCTGGAGCCCTGGCCAAGGAAAGTGTGCCCTGACACTCTATAACCACAGCACTCCTCCAATGCCAGAAAGAAAAAGTAACCCCAGGCTGGTCAGGGGCTAAACACAACCCCTGAGGAGCAGGGACAGCATGCAGGGAAGACAGCTCAGGATTGCTACAACCAAAGGCCAGATAGGAGCCCACAGCTCCTTCCTAAGAGACAGTTAAGAAACTAACCACCCAGGAGAGGTGGCATCTGTGACGAGCAGGACTTTGCAGACAGCCATTATAAAGAGTGGTATTTGATCATTTTTCACAAAGACCAAACCAAAATGTGAGGAGGACTGCACTATCAAAAGGCCAAGAGTTGAAGAGAATCATTCTGAATGTCTATGGTATTTTAAAAGTATTTACCACAGAAGTAATAAAAATGTAGTTGGGGGGGAAACAAACCCATCTTAGTTCACTGGCTGGGGCCCTGAAAATCAGACTGACAAAAGACAGATTAAGGAGGAAAAACCAGACAGGTGCATCTTGCACACACACAGCAGAGCTCAGTGGTGGTGACTCCAAGGGGACACTTAGAACTTGGGCTCACAGAGCATCTGAACCTGAAAACAGTGAGTATTGCAGGGAAGTGACGAGACAAGCGTCAGGGGCCTGCGCTTCCAGGAGTAGGAAACCGGGGCAAGGTAAACACACGGGGGCCTAATGCATGGTGCCAGCTCTAAGCGGCGCCACCTCTGGCTGATTAGGGATCACCCCGCCCTCCCGGGTACAGAGGGGAAGGTGCAGAGTTTTTCTTTGTGTCTGTCACTTTTCAATTGCCTTTAGCTCAAATAAGCATGTAAAAGTGGCATCTCTGGGGGAGGCATACCCTGACCCCCTTCAATGTTCAGTAGAAAGTTTAGAAAATACACAAAACTATCTTTAAAAAAGAAAAACATCCTGTCATCCAGAGATATTTGCTATTTTCAGTATTATCTCCTGCTTGTATTTTAATCAATATATTCTTATACTTTAATCCATATATCTGTATATAATCTTATACTTTAATTCTTATATTTAAAATCTTTCTAAGACCATATATATATGTAGGTTTTCATTTTACTTTTCATGTATCATATCTACCTGTCTCCTTAAGCAGAGAAGACTGAACATAATCACACCTTTCTGGATGATTTAAGGATCACCATCTCTATGGAAACCAGCTGTGTGACCAACCTTGGGCTGCTCCAGGTGGAGTCACATGTCTGCTTGCTTCCCTCAGGCTGGGTCCTCAGTCCACTCTTCCTCCTTTTTT
>SJYX01024865.1:290929-333595 GCA_006410675.1 Oreotragus oreotragus
CAAAGTAATGTCTCTGCTTCTCAATATGGTATCTAGGTTGGTCATAACTTTCCTTCCAAGGAATGTCTTTAAATTTTACAGCTGCAGTCACCATCTGCAGTGATTTTGGAGCCCAAAAAAATAAAGTCTGACACTCTTTCCACTGTTTCCCCATCTATTTCCCATAAAGTGATGGGACCAGATGCCATGATCTTTGTTTTCTGAATGTTGAGCTTTAAGCCAACTTTTTCACTCTCTTCTTTCACTGTCATCAAGAGGCTTTTAACTTTCTCTTCACTTTCTGCCATAAGGGTGGTGTCATCTGCATATCTGAAGTTATTGATATTTCTCCCAGCAATCTTGATTCCAGCTTGTGCTTCTTCCAGTCCAGCGTTTCTCATGATGTACTCTGCATAGAAGTTAAATAAGCAGGGTGACAATATACAGCCTTGACGCACTCCTTTTCCTATTTGGAACCAGTCTGTTGTTCCAAGTCCAGTTCTAACTGTTGCTTCCTGACCTGCATATAGGTTTCTCAAGAGGCACGTCAGGTGGTCTGGTATTCCCATCTCTTTCAGAATTCTCCACAGTTTACTGTGATCCACACAGTCAAAGGCTTTGGCATAGTTAATAAAGCATAAATAGATGTTTTTCTGGAACTCTCTTGCTTTTTCCATGATCCACCGGATGTTGGCAATTTGATCTCTGATTCCTCTGCCTTTTCTAAAACCAGTTTGAACATCTGGAAGTTCACTGGACTGCCAGGGAAGTCCCAATTCCCCCTTTTCCAATTATGTGCTTTTTAATAAGTGTTCTAAGCAATTAACTAGATAATTAAGCACATTTGAATTGTGACTAAAATAGGGTAAGTGGGATGAGGAGCAGGTCTCCCCAAAGGCCCAGGTGGTGAAACTGCTTTTGACCAAATTTCTGGGCCACGACCATCGCTCACTACAGGGCTGAGGCTGGTGCCTGAGGCTGGAAACTCCAGAACACCAGCCTGCCACATGATTTCTCTGAAGGAGCCTTGCTTCCATGAATTATTATAGTTGTATGAAAACAGAGAAATCCTTTTCCAGATTAGAGCCAGGGGTGCTTTCAAACACATGTAGACATCTAATTCTGAGCTGTTATTTTCAAGACGCAAAGTCAGTTTCTCTAGAAGAAACCATAATAAATGGACTGAGGACTGGTTTGAGAAATCCACAGGTAATGTCAAAGTGTCTGTGCTCAGAGCTCAAGAACTGAAATAACCATGGTGGCTATACAGTCTGTATGACCCGTGAGCACCTGACATGAAGAAGGAGAGGGCAGGAGGATCAGCCGTGTCCCCGGCCCTGGCCCTGACCTGGAAATGGCAGATGCCATTTCGAGTCCCCAGTAAAAGACCTCCTACTCTAAGGTGTGAACTTGCTAGGACTTGGTGGTATGGGCCCTGAAGGAAAGTCCCTGGAGATGATAAACCCCTATTTGTTTAAGTCATTCTGAGTCTCTTTATTGTTACTTGTACCAAAAGCATTTCAGAAGGACTCTTTGCACTCAAGAAACTCAAAGTCGTGATTAGTTATGGAAGCTGAGTGAATGATTCTAGTGTGGGCTGACAGATTCTACGGCAGAAGTACAGAGGAGGGACTTCCAAACCAGAGAAGAAGGTCAGGGGACATGACCCTCAGTCCTGCAGGAGAACTGAGCCCTGAAGGAAGTGGCCACAGAGGCTACAAAAGTATAGAGGAGGGACTTTCAAACCAGAGCAGAAGGTCGACGTGACCCTCAGTCCTGCAGGGGAACTGAGCCCTGAAGGAAGCGGCTACAAAGGAGGAGAAATACCAGGAAGAAAACACGGCAGTGAGGCTCAGGAAGCTCACACTGATGAGTTCATGTTTATAACATATAAGCTTCACCAGTAACTGTGTTCTTAAAAAACAACACAGCAGTCTTCCCCCAACATTTTATTATGAAAAGTTCCAAGTTTTCAGAAAAGTAGAAAGAGTTGTTTGGGGAACCCATATTCTTATCACCTGGATTCTACAGTCAACATGTTGCCACTTTTGCTTTATCGCAGACCCAGTCACTGGGCATCCCTCTCCCCACGTGTTTCCATGGAAGCTGCAGACATCGGTACCTGCCATCCCTAACCAGCAGACATCTGTTTTTTTACAAAGCAATTATACCTCTCCCGAAATTCTTAACCCCTTTTCATGAACTGTTTGAGTCCGTCACCAATACCCAAAAGCCACAACACAGACTTTCCTTCAGGGCCCATACCACCAAGTCCTAGCAAGTTCACACCTTAGAGTAGGAGGTCTTTTACTGGGGACTCGAGAAACACACCAGCAGACACCCTTCACTATGTCTCTACCCACCAACAGGAAAGCTCTAAAGCAGGCTTTATTTTTTGTCTGAAAAACATGTAAACACGACTCTGTGCTAAGCTGTGCATCTCTACCCTTAGAAAACTCAATCTAAGGGAAGATATATAAACAGAGCATGGAAACAGAACTGCCCACAAGCAGTGATAAAGATGGGCCAAGGTCTGATGGAAAGTGTAATGAACTCTGGGAAAAGATGTAGGGAAATGTTCAACACTGAGTCTGAGTTCATTCAGCAGTGGGTGTGAGAGAGGGATGCTTTCCACTTGGAACAGAGGGTGCGTGCCAAGCACTGGAGGCAGGCAGCATCTTGGCGGGTCCTGATGTCACGTGACAGTGAAGCACAAGCGTGAGGCAGCAGAGGGCCAGGAGTTGTGTCTCAAAAGCCAGACTGTTCCTTTACACGCGTGTCTGCTGTCGCTTCAGTTGTGTCCGACTCTTTGTGACCCTATGGACTGTAGCCTGTCAGGCTCCTCTGTCCTTGGGATTCTCCAGGCAAGAATACTGGAGTGGAGTTGCCATGCCCCCCTCCAGGGCATCTTCCCAACCCAGGGACTGAACCTGCAACTCTTTCGCCTCCTACATTGGCAGGCAGATTCCTTACCACTAGTGCGACCTGCAAAGCCCTGTTCATCTACAAATGAACCTAAAACACTGTCTTTAGAAGCATATCCTACAGAAACAGGGAGCCACTGCAGGGTGGGTCCCCCAACCCAACCTCACTGTAAGGCTTTGGGTCAATAAGAATGAACATGTACCCTCCCATACAGAAAATCAAGACACCTTCATTTAGATGGCTTGCCAGGGAAGCAGAGAGCTGGGCAATGCTTGTCCTATGTAATGTTCTATAGGACTCACTAGTATTAGATTGGGCTCCCTACCACTTAGTGTTGATTCAAATACAAGAGCACATATTTATCTGAGAAGTAAAATTCTGAAAGTAAATCATGATACACAAACATAAACTATGCACATGTGTGTTATGAGGAAGGGGTGGTTTCTACTGCACCCCAGTCCCCTGGGCTAACATGGTCATGAGTCTTTCCAAGGCTGGAAGAAAACAAATTGGAAGGTAGAGTCAAAATGAAAAACAGTATCTTGTCTGTATCATAGGGTTGTCATAAAAATCAAATGAGAATTTGAAAATTCACGAACAAATTTACTCCTTAGTCCTCATAAAATTCAAGTGTCCTGGATAATACGGTGCGCAAACGCGCACAGGGAGTGATCCAACACTTTATGTGCGCCAAGAACGGCATTTAGCACTTTTTCTCCAGACAGTAACCTGGACATTACTAACAGGCCATCATCATAATATTTCAGTCTCTAAGAATATTATTCATGTTTTTAATCCTTGAGATAATCAAAATGGGAGAGAATCCTAAACCTGGGACACTTTAAGAACCCAAATAATTACGGGTAGTAAGGAAAGCAGACACTAAAAAATGAGGAATTCCCGAATCCATACTTATAAAAAATATTAAACAAGGGAGGCAGGAGGGCTCCCCCTTAGGGAAGAATGCCAACAGCAGGCAAATAAACATAGGGGTGGGGAAGTGAAAAAAGCAAAAAATCAACATTTTGCAGCTATCAGAGTAAAGACTGATTCAGGCAAGAATGGTGAGTAGATGCTAAATCTAAAGGGGAAATTGAGATGAGGAACAGGATATATGCACGGTCTTCAAGTGTCTTCACAGATTACTTATGAATCATACTCTGCACTTTAGTATAGCAGCACTATTCTAAGTGTCAAGACAACTCCCAACTGTTCATACCACTTCCTGTTACAATCCAAACTAGGAACAACCCGATCTAAATTAGGTCATGAAGGACCCTCCCCCCAAAACAGCATTTGCAGATATGAAGGAGCACAGGAAACAGATGGATTACAGGGACAGTAAATGCTGAATATGAAGAAAGAAGAGCGCAGTGATGTCATCTCTGTAGGCAACATCATTTCCATTAACACTGAAAATCCTATTTCTCAGCATCTAACACCTATTATTACATCTAACACAAAATATTACATCATTGTGACAAAATGACTGTATATGTGGGTATGCGTGAGAATAGAAATTGACAGCACTGAGTCCTTACATCGCTGTCTTTTTAATGATATGACACAAACTTCTGACTTGTAAACAGTCTCACACACATTCCCTGGACAGAGAGGTAGGAAGTATCTTGCTCATGTGTGTGTCTCCAGGGCCTACAGAGAATCAGAGACCTAGTGATGCCCAGAGAATGAATAAAGAACGAATGAACGATGAGAGAAAGGATCAAAAAATAAAAGTGAGGACACATTTTAAACAATTTTCTGTAGTAAAAGTACATTTCTCATCTACTTCTCAAGGAAACATTGGCTCGAATGTTACATTGTGAACACTGATTCTAGAAGGTAAGCAATTAAAGCAGCAGCCCTCCCCAGAGGTTTTTATTATAGTTTAGTAGTAAATGCCGTTAGCTACAAAAATCATAATTTTTAAATGCACACATGTGCACATGTACACAAACATGCTCAGCAGCCAATCTGAAGAGACGAGTCAAAGATGAATAATTATAGATCAGAAAGATAATAACTGCAATAGATTGAAACATATCTAGTTTGTTCACAATGATATTATACCAAAAAGCACCTTATTCATCACCTTCGGAGGACTAGTAAACAAGTCATTATTTTAAAAACTGGTAAAGGAATTAAAAATGTATCTTGCTTCTCTCATATCAACTGTACCAAATAACAGATGAAGCAAAGATTCCCTTAACAAAATATTCTAACTAATCAAGAACAATAAAACTTGCGATATCACCACTTTGCAACTCCTCGTGAGTTAAGAAATCAAGGTATCAGGGGGAATTCCCTGATGGTCCAGTGGTTAGGACTCTGTGCTCTCACTGACAAGAATGCAGGTTTGATCCCTGAAAAGGGAATTAAAATCTCACAGGCTGTGTGATGCAGCCAAAAAAAGAGAAAAGAAGTTGAGCATCAGTGGCTGCTAACATTACAAAAAAGATACAACTTGACAACTTGAAAAAGACACAAAACCATGAAAGATGTAGTCTTTCAAAAAAGAAAAAAAAACCAAACTTCTAAATCTAACTACTGAATTACTGGAAGGGCAGGACACAGAGAAATATGCTGAATATACCACAGACACACCATCAGCAACACAGAAGCTGTAGAAGCTCTATGCAATAAGCCACCCAGTTTTGTCAACAAAGTTCAAGAAAAAAAGATGAAGAGGGAACCTGTAAATTATGAGACCTAAGAGTCCTATCAACTGATTAAAATATATGGACCTTATTTGGATCCCAAGTTGAACACACAAACACACACATAAGAAGACTAGAGAATTCTGAACATTTGGCTGGATTGGATAATCAGTTCAGTTCAGTTCAGTCACTCAGTCGTGTCTGACTCTTTGCGACCCCATGAATCGCAGCACACCAGGCTTCCCTGTCCATCACCATCTCCCGGAGTTCACTCAGACTCACGTCCATCGAGTCCATGATGCCATCCAGCCATCTCATCCTCGGTCATCCCCTTCTCCTCCTGCCCCCAATCCCTCCCAGCATCAGAGTTTTTTCCAATGAGTCAACTCTTCGCATGAGGTGGCCAAAGTACTGGAGTTTCAGCTTTAGCATCAGTCCTTCCAAAGAAATCCCAGGGTTGATCTCCTTCAGAATGGACTGGTTGGATCTCCTTGCAGTCCAAGGGACTCTCAAGAGTCTTCTCCAACACCAAAGTTCAAAAGCATCGATTCTTCGGCGCTCAGCTTTCTTCACAGTCCAACTTTCACATCCATACATGACCACAGGAAAAACCATAGCCTTGACTAGGCGGACTTAGTCGGCAAAGTAATGTCTCTGCTAATACTAAGGTATTATTATTAAAAAAAAAAAATTTCAAGTGACTACATTTAACTTCATTACAAATGAAGCTAAGTGGAATATGGAATTTGTTTCAAAGTTATCAAGGGGAAGAGAGTGAGTAGGGATGTAGAGGAAATAAGATTAGCCATAAATCAGTCAGAAATTGTTGAAGCTGATTGATAAACACAAGGCAGTTCATTTTATTAGTCTTTGCCTTTTTGCTTAAATTTGAAAATTCCCACACTAAATAGCTTTTTAAAATACTGAGGACAAAAATATAGGTGCCTGGGTCCCACTCCCCTAGAGATTCCAAATTAGGCACATGGAAACCTAGGTTGTGTCCAGGTGATTCCAATTCACACGCAGATGTAAAACCATCCCATTAGACTGAGGTCTTTGAGAATAGAGTCTGTATTTTGTTTACTGCAATGTCACCCATTACCTATCACAGAAAACATCTTTAAATACTAACTGAATGAACTAAGATTGGAGCAAATTTGTCCCCTTAAACTTTAAAACAACTAGAATACTCATCTGGGTTGAACCAATCTGGAATTCCTACTTTCTAATAACTGTTAACTGACAATCTGACAGTTAACAGTATGCTACCACCTTTGTTTTTTCAAGGGCCATGGTTCATTGCTATCTTAAGAAAATGGATTCACTTTTCACAAACTGATTCAAAATTATTTTCCTGATTTTTCTAGTATCCTGGTGGAGATGAGAAATACCATCACTCAGCTCTTTGATGTCATCCCTAGAGATGATCTCTTTATTTTTCATTCACCCCATCAAATGAATTCTTTTCCTCTTCATATTCACCACCTAACCAGAGAAGCTTATTCACCATAGACTTTTGTATTGAGCTTCTGTTCTTCAAATTCAAGTACTATAATCATCTCTATATATTCACTCTGCAGTTGTAAAGCCTATAGAAATAGAGGATTCCTGAGTAAATAAGACAGAAAGTTTTTAAAAGACTGTCTTGGGAAAGTGTAGAATTTTACCAAGGATACGGCAAAATCATGAAGGTTTAGAACAAATGCTCACTTCCAAATAATGAAATAAATTTAAAGAAAGAAAGAGATTCTGATTTGAAAATTCATTCTTGAACTTTCACAATTAGAATAGAGTAGAGGAGACTTCCCTGGTGGTCCAGTGGTTGAGAATCCGCCTTTCAATGCAGGGTACCTGGGTTCAGTCCCTGGTTGGGGAACTTAAGATCTCACATGCTGTGGGACAGCTAAGCCCCCACACCCCAGCGAGACAGCCCACAGGCCATAAAAGAGAAGCCCCTGAAGACCCGCAGAGCTGAAAAAAGAAGGAACAGACAGAAACTCCACAAACCAGGAAACATGTCTGTTAATACTTTATCAAATTCTATCAATAGCTAAATTTTAATTTTCACTAAATCAGGTTTGGAACATTATTGGTGTATTTATAGCAACATTTTGGAATCCTACCTTAAATCATCCATAAAAACAAATGGATAAGCCATGTTACATCATAAATTCCAATTTATGCTTCAATTTTTGATGGATACACTCCCAGGACTAAATTATTACTTTAGTTTCTTAATGATGGTCTGCTTATCAATCTTTATATTGAGGGGGAAAAAAGTACAAATTGCTTCATCTTCTCTCAACGAAACCTAGAAATTCAATTCAGGGCAGTATTTTACAGATTTGCTTACACACTCAAATCTTCCATAGGACATGTGTGGTGGGAGAACATGTCTATGGCAAGACTGCATGTCTCCAGAAGCAATGTTGTCAAACCACACATTTAATCACCCAGTAAAACAATGGGTGTGTACTTTCATATGCTATTTTATTTCTTGCCATAAATCACTAAACTTCTCCAAAGCTCTCCCAACTCTCCTCCAAAATAAAAAAAGCAGAGGACTGCTTACAATAATAACACATTAAGAATAGCAGGCCCTTTGCGTAATCTCCAAAATATTCAAACAGCTCATACAACTCAACAACCAACCCAATCAAAAAATGCGCAAAAGATCTTAATAGATATTTCTGCAAAGAAGACATACAGAAGGCACATGAAAAGATGCTCAGTGTCACGAATTATTAGAAAAATGCTAATCAAAACTACAGTGAGATACCACCTTGCTGCTGCTGCTGCTGCTAAGTCACTTCAGTCGTGTCCAACTCTGTGTGACCCCACAGACGGCAGCCCACCAGGCTCCCCCATCCCTGGGATTCTCCAGGCAAGAATACTGGAGTGGGTTGCCATTTCCTTCTCCAATGCATGAAAGAGAAAAGTGAAAGTGAAGTCGCTCAGTCTGTCCGACTGTTAGCGACCCCATGGACTGCAGCCCACCAGGCTACTCCGTCCATTGGATTTTCCAGGCAAGAGTACTGGGGTGGGGTGCCATTGCCTTCCCCGGAGATACCACCTTACACAGGTCAAAACAACCATCATCAAAAACTCTATGAACAATAAAAGCTAGAGAGGGGATACAGAAAAGGGAAGCCTCCTATTCTGTTAGTCAGTCAGTCGTGCCCGACTCTTTGCAACCCCATGGACTGCAGCCCACAGGCTCCTCTGTCCATGAGATTTCCCAGGCAAGGATACTGGAGTCAGTTAGCCATTTCCTTCTCCAGGGGATCTTCCCAATCCAGGGATCGAATGCGGGTCTCCTGTACTGTTGGTGGGGATGCAAATAGATGCAGCTGGTATGGAGGTTCCTTAAAAATCTAGAAACTGAACTACCATATGATCTAGCAATTCCAGTCCTGGACATATATCCCAGCAAAACTCTAATTGGAAACAATACATGCACCCGCTATGTTCATAGCAGCCCTGTTCATGATAGCCAAGAAACAGAACCAACCTAAATGTCAATTAGCAGATGAATGGACAAAGAAGATGGTACATATATACAATGGAATACTACTCAGCCATAAAAAGACAAAATAACGCCATTTGCAGCAACATGGATGCAAGCAGAGAATATCATACTAAATGGAAAAGACAAATACCATAGAATATCACTTACACATGGAATCTAAAACATGGCATCAATGAACCTAACTACAAAACAGAGACAGACTCACAGGCGCAGAGAACAGACTGTGGCCGCCATGTTGGGGAGAGGCAGAAAGAAGGACTGGAGTTAGGGTTAGAAGATGCAGACTATTACACAGGAAATGGAAAAGCAATAAAGTCCTACTCTACAGCACAGGGAACCATATCCCATCTCCTGAGCTAAATAATAGTGGGAAAGAATAAGAGGAATGTGTGTTCATATATATATATACACATATGTGTACCTATGTATGTGTGTACTTTGCCATGGCAAAGTACAGGTGGTAAAATGAATTTTAAAAAGATCTCACTACATAGCACACAACATACACAACTAAAGTACTGTCTGCCTAGCATCCTTTTCCAGAGACGGCTCCCCTCTGCCAGCCTTATGGCTGTTACAGGAGGAGGACAGGGCTGAGGCAGATGAGAGATCCATGTTAGTATCTGGCTCCATCCCGGGGGGGGGATGCCAATTCCAAGGAGGGCACCTGACCCAAGTTTGGGTGGGAGGCTGAGAGGCTGGGTCCATGGTGGCTGCAGCTGGGAGAGGAGCCCTGGGGCAGAGCTGAGAGCGAAGCAGGAACCACTGAGGTCCTTCAAACCATGCATTGCTCCTTCCAAAAGGAGGGCAGGCTCCCAGCTGAGATTTGGGAATGTCAGTCATCTGATTTTTCTATGAGGCACCAGAAATCTGGGCTTTTATATGCAATCTCCCTTTTTTCAACGTCAGTAACTCAAATCTGTTTTTAAAAGCACTGTGAGCAAACAAAGCATGTCTGCAGGCCACCCAGTTTCACAAACTGACAGCTGTCCTTTTTGCCAAGTAGTGAAGCTGATCTACAGCAAGAAAGAGGGACAGAGCCGCACATGGCGAGAAACACTGGCCAGGCCCAGCAACATCTGGGGTGGCGGTTCCAGCCATGCCTGGGCCCTGCACATCCTCTGCTCCTTCCTGTGGCTTCATTTTCTCTCTGAGCCAACGGCACACACTTGTACCCTCCCAGTAGACCCTCCTTTGGGAAAGCAGGGGAGGCATAAGTTAGGAGTTTGGGGTTAACATATATACTCTACTATATATTAAACAGACAACAAACAAGGACCTACTGTTCCAGCACAAGGGAACTCTACTCAATATCTATCCTGCAATAATCTATAATGGAAAAGAATCTTCAAAAGAACAAACACACACCTGAATCACTTGTTGTACACCTGAAATGTAAATCGATTATACCTCAATTTAAGGGAAAAAAACCCTCTGTGGCATGATGCTGCTTACTTGACATTTCTGTCCCTTCATGCCAAGGCTCCAGGTGACAGCACACAGAGCTTGGAAGTGTACAAAGAACTCAAGTCCAGAAACTGAGATCCAGGCAGGGACAGGGGAAAATACATAAGAACACTTCCTCCTGAACTCCAACATCAATTCCACTGAAGGAGCTTCCAGGGAATCCCAGCACTCTGCCCCTGTATGTCAGACTCTTGTCCACGATGACAGATGCCCCCAGGTGAAAGCAGCTTAAGCAAAAAAGTCCTGGATTGACTCACACAGCTGATGTTCAGGAACAGAGCTCGCTCCAGGGACCCAGACAGCAACTCTGGGATCCAAACTTTCTGTTGCTGGTCCCCACAACAATCGCACCCGCCCCCACCCCCAGATCCTTCGCCATCGATGCTCAGACCCGATGCCTCCTCCTGTAGTTTTCCACAGACACCTCACGTGCTCAGAGCCCTCCCAGACCTCACACCCCCGCCCTCTGCTCTTTACATCTTTCATTGCCCTGACTGCAGCCAGCAGTTCCTTTTTTTTTTTTTCTATTTCCTTGTTTTTCTCTGTTTATCCCACTACAGGTGAAGCTCCATGAGGCTGGCCTCAGGGCTGCCTTTTCCCTCTCATATCCTGCCACTGTAGGGATACTTCCCTTTATCATCAAATAAAGCATGCTGCAACCTAAGTAACACGAATTTTACCCAAACTACGGTCATCACTGAAGGAAATGGCAACCCACTCCAGTATTCTTGCCTGGAGAATCCCCATGGACAGAGGAGCCTGGTGGGTTATAGTCCATGGCATTGCAAAGAGTCGAACATGACTGAGCAACTCACACTACATAATTATGGTCATCATGAAATCTGCTGCTGCTACTGCTAAGTCACATCAGTCATGTCCAACTCTGTGCGACCCCATAGATGGCAGCCCACCAGGCTCCCCCGTCCCTGGGATTCTCCAGGCAAGAACACTGGAGCGGGTTGCCATTTCCTTCTCCAGTGCACAAAAGTGAAAGTGAAGTTGCTCGGTCGTGTCCGACTCTTCGCCACCCCATGGACTGCAGCCTCCCAGGCTCCTCCGTCCATGGGACTTTTCAGGCAAGAGAAATGGAGTGGGGTGCCACTGCCTTCTCCTCATGAAATCTAGCACATGGCACATATATGACATTTGGGGATTCATCCATATCTTATTTCTGGTCAGTCAGTTCAGTCGCTCAGTTGTGTCAGACTCCTGCGACCCCATGAATCACAGCATGCCAGGCCTCCCTGTCCATCACCCATTCCCAGAGTTCACTCAAACTCATATATTTATTATGACTATAAGTACCATTATTTCTGGTACTTATAGTCAAAAGCCTAAAAACTGTAAGTCACTACTTCCTCATTTTAAAAACAAAGGTTGACAAATGAATAATATTAATATACTGTCTCAGGTTTGAGAAGTTGCCACTAAAAATTTTTAATCTCTTAAGGTTGTTATTTCAGTCTTCTTTGAACTTATTCTGAGGCTGTTATTAGTGATGAGATACCCACAAAACAGATTACCAGCACCAGGTAAAGTAAGTTGATTTATTTGACAAGTCTACATGTAAACAAAAAAAACTGTAGCCTCAGTGGTTGGGTGTTTCAATCCAATATGCAAACTCCCTACAATTATACCAGAGATACTCTAAAAATTAGAGCACCTAATTTTTACAGGAATCTCATCATTTCACCCACTGCTTTAAATGAGGATTTATGGTCACTTGATTGCTATCTGATTGGCAGTGACCTTTCTGACTGGCCATCTCTTATGTAACTTTGCCTCTTAAAAGGGAGCCAGGGCCCCTGCAGGGGACAACTGAACCTGGTCAGGTGACAGGAACAGCAGGACAGTGGCTCTGAGCTCCAGGGGCTGCTGGTCACACCGCCAAGGGTCTCTACAATCACAGATTCATGAGGGCCACTTCTCAGCCTCCAGTAAATCTTTCTAGCAAATGAAGATGCTCAGACTGGACCTCTCTGGTTGGTAGGTTTGTACTGTCTTATTGCTTTTCATGATACAGGGATTCCAGGAGTGATGATCCTGGCAGAAAACAACTGAAGTCTGAGTCTTTCTGTAGTCTTAGCCTTTCCCACATGGACTGACTCAGAGAAGGAAACTCTGAGTGTCCCCTCCCTATGTGTGGCTGCTACAGCCATCAGCACCAGGGAACAGAATATTTTTATCTTCTCATACACATAGACTCAGTTTCCATTTCTATGAAAACAAGGAAGCTGAATTAAATGATCAAAGTTCCTTTCCAATTTTTTGCATTTTTTTTTTCTTCCTGAAATTAGGTCTGCAAAACAAATTAGTGCTCCCCTGTGCCTAAGAAAAATTTTTTTAGGTGTTTCTGTTGCCTAAAGCATATCTCTAATCTGTTCTCCTGCCTAAGGTGGGGGTGGGGTGGGGGGAGGGGAGTGGCAAACAAACAAAACTAAATAAAAACAAACTCAATTGACTAAAGCAAAACCATGCTCTGAGTTGCTCCTTGTAAGCCTCTGGTCTATGCNATCTGTTCTCCTGCCTAAGGTGGGGGTGGGGTGGGGGGAGGGGAGTGGCAAACAAACAAAACTAAATAAAAACAAACTCAATTGACTAAAGCAAAACCATGCTCTGAGTTGCTCCTTGTAAGCCTCTGGTCTATGCCTCTGGGCACAGGTTATTCCTTCTTCTTGATGAAAGGTCCACCTGAATATCTTCTCCACCACCTCCCTGGGCCCCACGCCCCAGTGTAGCTGACCCTCCCAGTCCCTGTGGGCTCCCATACCCACCACCACCACCCACAGCTGCACTGAGATGAACACTGTTTTCCTCCTGGATGAGGTCTGTCCCTCCCACTACACTGAGAGCTGCCGTGTGCCTGACACTTAGGAGATGCTCAGACACTCAGTCCTTGACTTAAAAAAGCAAGTTCTCCATCTGGGTTGAGAGTCCACAAAAGGACAAGTGGTAACTAGTAAGATCTGAAAAGTTAATTCGCTTAAAGGGTGATGTTCGTGAACTACAAGCAAAGCAAGGAACAACAGGAGGTAATTTTCAAGCTCTGATTTTTTTTTTTTAAAGAATGTGTAATTACTTCTGAAATAAATACCTCTCCTATGAGACCCTCACTCCCAGTAGAATATGGAGATCTCACAGGCCTTGATGAAGGCCACCTATTCAGACAGACTTAAATTCCTTCTACCTGCAAAGGAGTCACGAAAGCTACTTCACTCTCAGATGGCTGAATGTCAAGTCTGGAACTAGCATACATGGCCCTGTCCTGAATGATGTGTCCAAGTAAGACCCTGTCTAGAGGTGTGCTACCACCGTTTCCATCTCTGCATCATCTACTGGCACATCGCAGGCACACAAGCAGAGCTGTGTGACCTGGAAGGTCTCTTAACTGGTCAGTGCAGGGCTTGGAATAGCTGCCCACTGTCTTGCCTCAGGGTCCCCACTCTGAGCCCGACACTGTGTGGCTCCATTAGTGGACTGGGGTGGGGCAAGAGAGACCTGCAAACGTGGTGTGAAATCCTGGAGCTGATGGATCAGAAAGCTCAATGAGCGGCAGAAATGCACAGGCAACTAGAGTACAAGTTCTGAAACAAACACCTGGGAGGAAACGTACAGTCCCTAGGACAGTCAGGTTCATAGAAATGAAAAGTAGACTACTGCGGGCCAGACTGGGGGCCACGGAGGATGGGGCGAGTGTTTAATGGGCACCAAGTCAAGGCTATGGTTTTTGCAGTGGTCATGTATGGATGTGAGAGCTGGACTATAAAGAAAGCTGAGCGCTGAAGAATTGATGCTTTGGAACTGTGGTGTTGAAGAAGACTCTTTAGAGTCCCTTGGACTGCAAGGAGATCCAACCAGTCCATCCTAAAGGAGATCAGTCCTGGGTGTTCATTGGAAGGACTGATGTTGAAGCTGAAACTCCAATACTTTGGCCACCTGATGCGAAGAGTTGACCCATTTGAAGAGACCCCGATGCTGGGAAAGATTGAAGGCGGGAGAAGAAGGGGACGACAGAGGAAGAGATAGTTGGATGGCATCACTGATTCAATGGACATGAGTTTGGGTAAACTCCGGGAGTTGGTGATGGACAGGGAGGCCTGGCGTGCTGTGGTCAATGGGGTTGCAAAGAGTTGGACACGACTGAAAGACTGAAGTTTCAGAAAGGGATGACAGAAACGTTTAGGAGACAATACTGTTGATGACTGTACAACAATATGAATGTACTTAATGCCACTAAACTATACACATAAAAATTATTAATATGGTAAATTTTATGTATATTTTACAATTGTCTTTTTGTTGTTTGTTGTTGTTGCAGTATGGATCAGGAGGAAAAAACTGCTCAGCTTGAAGTCTGAAGCCTGCCCCAAGGGAGTTAATGACCTTGGTTAAGTTACCTTTTTCAGCCTCAGTCTGATGCATAAAATACACAGGAGATCTGTACCCTCGGGGTCATTACGAAAAAACGAGAAAACACCTATCATGATACCTGGCTCTCAGTAAGCACTTTGCTTTCTGAATATCCCTCTGATACTCTAGAAAAGTCTTGAGAGAGAAATTAGCCAAGGAGCCAAAGCTACGCCACGGCCGGGCATCGTCATCATCAGTGTCCTCTCCTCTACTCGTCCCGCCCCAGCCGCCACCTACCAGCTCACCAGCTCATGTGCCCGCCCGCTGCCACCTCCACCTCTGAGCCCGGGCGTGCTGGACTCCTGCACCTTCCCCAGGTGCCCCACCCCGCCATGGGCCCATTCTCCTCTTTCCAGGCTTGAGGCCCCAAGTCCCTCCCGCAAACACGGTCTCCTCCCTTCCCCGACTCACGGTCCTTCCCAGCACCTGTGCCTGGTGTGCAAATGTTGCTGGAGCGGGAAAGAAAGTCACGCAGCCAGCCTTAGGAAGCATTACCTTCAGTATGTTTATGATCACACACCAGGAGCCAGCGTTCACTCTACACTCCCAGAAATCTCCCTGCGAGGCTCCCCAGGCCCTCCCCACGCTAGCTCTCCACCAGTGACCTTATCTCCCCAGAGGCCACTGCTGCTAAGTCACTTCAGTCGTGTCCAACTCTGTGTGACCCCATAGACGGCAGCCCACCAGGCTCCCCCATCCCTGGGATTCTCCAGACAAGAATACTGGAGTGGGTTGCCATTTCCTTCTCCAATGCATGAAAGAGAAAAGTGAAAGTGAAGTCGCTCAGTCTGTCCGACTGTTAGCGACCCCATGGACTGCAGCCCACCAGGCTACTCCGTCCATTGGATTTTCCAGGCAAGAGTACTGGGGTGGGGTGCCATTGCCTTCCCCGCCAGAGGCCACTGCCCACCTCCAAATCTACCAGCGCCTGTGCCCACCCCCTCCTCATCTCCCGCTCTCAGCAGAGGCCAGCCTTGCACACAGATTTTGGGCAGCGTGCTGCCCCCACCCTCACGCCCAAGAACGTCATTCTGCCATCATCCTCTTTCTTCTGCATCATTAATCAGCCTTTACTCCCTACGGGGTCCTCTCCAACAGCACACAGACACATTCTGCTTAACCTGCATCCTAAACACAGCTCCTCGGTCCCCATCTGCCTCTCTAGGCAGTGATACAAGTTCTCTGTAGGCCTGGTTATCTGGACCGGCGCCTCTCAGGCAAACTGCCAGGGAGTCTTGTTCAAAGGCACATCGCATGCAGCAGGTTTGGGGTGAAGCCCAGGCTTCTGTACCGCTGGCCCCCCAGATGCTGCTCCCACCACAGACCCCACTCTGAACAGCAGAGCCCCGTGTTTCTTCCCTCACACCTTCATGTACAAAATCCCTTCTAATCCGCCCCAGCACACCTTCAAGGAGACCCGTCCCATCAAGGTCACCAATAAACTCCACGTTGCAAACTCCAATCAAACCATTCCTTCCTCCTTTCCAATCCTCTCCAGTTCTTTTAAAATGAACTGTAGCAACTGGAATAAAACCGTGCCCAGAAGGGGAAGGCCCCTGGTGGACCGCCCACAGACCCCTCTCCGTCTCCCTCGGGCCTCTGCACCCTGCGCCTCTCACAGCACCTGCTGTTCTTCTGGCATCAGTGGCACCGGCAGAGGCTCCCACCAGGCGTTCCTGCCCTCCCTGGCCTCCTAGTGTTCGCTGCCCTCAGAGCTCAGGCTCCCCCTCACCTCTCTAGACTCTCCCCTAGGGGATCCCATTTGTCTCAGCAGCCCCAAACTCTCAGAACACGGCCAGAGTGCTCTCCTGACCTCCAGACTCGCCCACTCCCCTCTGCCTTGTGCTGCCTCTCCCAGGGAGGGTGTCTCACAAGAATCTCAAACTTAACATTCCCAAAGTACAACTCTTGATTCCCTGCCACGTTAAAACCTACTCCTCCTCCATTCCCCATATCCGATCATATCCAGGTCTCATCACTAAAGCCAAATACATGAGAGTCACCTCTGATTCCCCTTGCTCCTTCCCCAGTTCAATCCATGACCAGTTCTACTGACTCCACCTCCAAAGCCACCTGCTTCCTCCACCTCCTCTCCCACAGCCTGGCTGCCCACCAACCACTGACCAGTCACAACCTCCCAGTTGACCTCTCATCACCACTTCAGCCCTCTGCAACATCTTCTCCACACAGTCCCTGCTGTAAACAAAAGCCTCACAAGTGAACGTGTGTCTACAGCCCTTTAATGGCTCAGTGTGAATGAAATCCAAACTCTCCACCCATCAGGCCCCCAAGACCCGGAAGCACCTTCCGGCCAGTGTGCCTTCTTCCAGCTTGCAGGGTCTGCCACGTGCTGCCCTGCAGGATCCCTCTCATACACTCTCCACTTCTCATCCTGCTTTTAGGAGGACCGGAAGCAAGAAGAAACACAGTACTGTCAGGAAACTGAAGCAAAAGGCCTTCGGGCTGCCTAGAACAGAAAGGAAGAGGCGGAGCCTGGCATGAGATGAAGCTGGAGAGGAAAGTGGGACCAGGGTCTCAGCAGTTTAGAGATGTTAGACCTTCTGCTGAGAGCACAGAAAAGCCTTCCAAGTGTTACAAGCAAATGGGTGACATGATTAGACTTGCCTGTTGAGGTCCCTGTAGCTATAGTGTAGAAAAGCAGAGGGGCCCAGAGTTGATGAGAAGGGGCAGAGTGGGGCCAGCAGGCCTGGCCTGAGGGAATGACAGTGGACACAGGAAAGGTGACCAGACTTTAGAGGAGGTTATGATACTTAGGAGGTTATGATATTGTGAGTTATAAAGGATATATATTTGCTCATTCAGATGACCTAATTAAAGTGCTCAAGTGTGAAAGTGGTCACGCAGTGGTATCCAACTCTGCGACCCCATGGACTGTAGCTCACTAGGCGCAGAGTCTTTCTAGGGAAGACTACTGGAATGGTTGCCACGCCCTCTTCCAGGGGCTCTCCCTGACCCAGAATCGGAGCTGGGTCTCCTGCGCTGCAGGCAGATTCTTTGCCAACGAGCTACGGGAAGCCCATGCTCATGTGAAGCTCGTCTTTGTCCACAGTTTCTGGCTCACTGCTCAAACTCTTGGAGTTTCCTGAGTGACAAGAGCAGGGGGAGCATCTGTCATTATGTCTAGTCCTGTCTTCAGTTCCTGAAACCAACTCAGAGGTATAAAGGTGAAATGGTCGCCTCGTTGCTCACAAGTCCCTTATGACCACAACTGGGGCTCCACCTCAGGATACCAGGGGAACTGACCTGGCAAAGATGGTTGGAACCTTCAGCCCCACCCCCTGATTTCTGGGGAGGAGGGGTTGGAGGCTGAATCCACCACCAGCAGCTGATGATGTGATGAGCCATGCTTATGGAACGGGACCTCCATAAAAACCCAAAAGGTGAGGTCAGGAGAATTTCCAGGTGGCGCAGCAAGTAGCATGGGAGCCTCCCAACTCCATGAGAACCCTGTCCTGTGAACCTCTTCACTTGGCTACTGATTCATACTTGCTAACATCCTCTGTGATAAAGTGGCAATTTAGTGATTAAACAGGTTTGCTGAGTTCTGTGGGCCACTTCAGCAAATTAACCAAACCCAAGCAGAGGGTTTTGAGACCCTGTAGTCGAAAGCCAGTGGATCAGGCGTACAGATGACGACTGGGCTTGTGACTGGCATGTGAAATCCAGTCAGGGTGTTGTGGGTACCTCCAAGTTGTAGGCGGTTGGGCAGATAGATACACAGCCTGGACCTGTGACTAGTGTCTGAAATGGGGCCAGTCCTGTGGGAATGAGTTCTTGACTTGTGGTGTCTGATGCTGCCTCTGGGTAGCGAGTGTCACGGGTGAGCTGATCTGCAGGACACCCCGCTGGAGTCAGAGAATTCCTCAGTGATGTGACCCCACACATAACCCACATTGGAATTGGGTGAAGAACCCTTTTAGGAGTTAAAAAATGGCACAGTTAGTGAACGAATATATATAACTTGAGATTTTTTAAAGGCTTAATATGCGAGGGCGAGCAGAGGTGCCCCTCTGGCTGAAATCCATCCCTACGATTGGATCAACTCATGCACAGTGAATGACTGGCCACAGATCTTTTCCTGTTTTTACTAGCGGAAGAGGGTGGGAGGAAGGAGGGGGATGATGGGAGAGGCAGGATAAGAGGAGACGAAGATACTAGCTCATAAATTAGGGCAGCGGATGGGAAGGGGGCCAAAAACAGGAAGAAAGGAAAGGCAAATTGTGCTGACTTCTCCAGTCTGCCTCCTGGTGACTCTTAATAGCCTTAAACTGGGTTGGAATGAACAAAAGCAATTCTCAGAGGACTTCATTTTCTGAAATAATAATTTAACATGATTTATGAAGCTTCTTATTATAAATACGCTTGAGTCAAAGGATATTTGTCACATGAAAGTATTAGAATCATAGAATTTTTAGAGACAGGAAAAATCTGCAGATCACTGACTCAGGCTTCTGGCTCGGGGTCCCTAAATCCTTGTCTCCATATACAGACACTCCAGAAAGATTTCACTGAGAAACTAGAAGAATGAGGCCCTTCTCTCCAGGTGGATAATTAAAACGTGTTAGGCTTCCCAAATGGCTCAGTAGGTAAAGAATCTGCCTGTGGATGCAGGAATCGAAGGAGACATGAGTTCAATCCCTGGGTCAGGAAAAATTCCCCAGAGGAGGAAATGATAACCTGCTCTAGTATTCTTGCCTGGAAAATTCCACGGACAGAAGAACCTAGCTGGCTACAGACACTGGGGTCACAAAGAGCTGAACATGATTGAGCAGAGCAACCACAGGGTTTCAAAGAGAAATGAAGAACTGCTAGGCAAATACTGTCAAAAGATTTAAGGTAATTGGAAGAGTGGCTTTTTTTTTCCCCCTGGAATGCCATAGTTTATTTATTGGTCTTAGTGTCTCTATAAGAGACTAAGGGCTCTATAAGCACTTTTTCTTGTGATTATGCCTCTTACCTCCCCCCTTAAAAAAATTACTTTTTATTGTGGAAAGTTTCACACATACGTAAGGGTAGGAAGAAGTGTTTAATAAACAGCCTTGTACCCATCACCCAGGTTCTCTGAGACTTTTTCAGCTACTTTGCCAGTGAGTTTTATGTTTAAAAAATACACAGATGACTAATGACTAATTTTATGCTGTTCATCAAGGAGATCATTTTGGCAATCATTTTTAACCAATTTGTTTTAGGGTTAAAAAAAAAAAACCTCAGCTGTTCCATTTGGTTTAGGAACTAGCAAGATTTTAATTTCTAATTTTCAAAGCTACTGAATATTTGGCTAATTAATCCTAGCATCTGACAATGAAGGACCAGAAGAAAGAACATAAAGTTTCAAGTATAACATTAAAAGTTCTAGAATAGTAATCCAGCTGCATTTTAATCTCCAAACTTCAGGAAGCACATGAAACAAAACCTTCAAAAAGAAACCATTGTAGCTAGTGTCCAAGAATGCTAATGGTCCTTAAGCTTCCCCAGGGCAGTCCACTCCCGCAGTGCACCAGGCTGGTCCGCGTGCTGGCAGAAGCGATGGTATACTTCCAGATTAGGGACCAGGATGCCACACTTTCCAGCCTGATCATCCTCCCTTTCCCTCTCAGATCACTTGCTCTCAAGAGAAAGTGAGCTCCCATGTTGTGAAGAGTCCTGTGGGTTGGCCACATGGTAAGGACTGAGGCCTCCACCCAACAGCCATGTGAGTGCCCCACCCTGGGGCAGTGACTCTGAACAAAAGCACCCAGCCAGGCTGTTCCCAGATTCCAGAAACTGTATGATTATGAATGTCTGTTGTTTCAAGCTGCTAAGTTTGGGGCAATTTATTACACAACAGTAGAAAATTCATTCAAAAGATAAACTTTAGAGGTAGGCAGTCACACAGGGCCAAACTACTCTATTTCCTTCAACTCATATACCAAGCAAAATTACATAGCTTGGAGTATCAATATTTTAACCTGGATCAGATTGAGCTTAATATTCTGTATGTCAATTCCCAATCAGTGGGCCTAAAACATACTAGATAAAAATTGCCCACAGGGCACTGACAAAAGCAACAAAGAACAACGTACTAGCAATTAGCTATTAAAAAAAAATTTTTTTTTAATGTGGACCATTTTAAAGTCTTTATTGAATTTATTACAATATTGCTTCTACTTTATGTTTTGGCTTTTTGACCACACAGCATGTGAGATCTTAGCTCCCCAACCAGGGGAGCTGCACTGCAAGGATAAGTCTTAACCACTGGACCACCAAGGAAGTTCCTAACAATTATCAATTAATAGCACCTGTTTCTGCATTTAGGTTTCAATTTTTCGAATGGCAAAAACTCAAAGATTTGTCTATAGCAGTAACAGAGAACACCCAGGAAAACGACAAGCACTTGCATTTTTTTTTAAGGGTAACATAAACATGAAATTGAGACCTGGCTGGCATTCTGTAGTTGCTATGGTAACCACAAGCACCTGCCCTCTTTGACAAGCAGCATTCACATTCTCTTCCATTCTTCCTACTCTCACCCACCCAAAAGCTCCCATGTCCTCTTGTCTTCTTTGCCCCTCTACTTTTTGGAACATCCAAGAATATGTACATACACACCTATATTTGTATTCATAGGAACCAAAAAATGAGGAACAAAAGGAGACAGCTCATGGTCAAGTGTCCAAGACTAGATACTCAGCTGCCATTAGTCAGATCAGGGGG
This sequence comes from Oreotragus oreotragus, assembly GCA_006410675.1. NCBI lineage: Eukaryota > Metazoa > Chordata > Mammalia > Artiodactyla > Bovidae > Oreotragus > Oreotragus oreotragus. The sequence goes on from SJYX01024865.1 coordinate 312,611, forward strand.
TCTGTATGAGCAGACAGCTAATGCTAATGAATACCAGTTTCCTTCCTCCTCGTCACCTACCCCCAGGCTTCCCGGTATGGTGAGAACAGCTTTATTTTCTCTGGTTCTTGCTCAGTTCTTCATTCGGACTCCTCAGCAACTTGCATTCACTTTAGAAAAATATCCAAGGGGCTGTTTGTTGAGAGGTACAGGCAGCCCCCAACTTAGGAGGTAACCTACGATTTCTCAACTTTATGATAGTATAAAAGCAATATATGTTCAGTAGAAACCATACTTCAAATTTTCTGGGCTAGCAATATACAGTAAGATACTCTCTTGTGTGCAGACAACCTATATAGACATATCTCCCCAAAAGATACACAGGTGGCCAATGAGCACATGAAAAGATGCTCGACGTTGCTAATTATTAGAGAAATGCAAATCAAAGCTACAGTCATCTCACACCAGTCAGAATGGCCATCATTTAAAAGTCTACAAATAATAAAATGCCGGAGAGGGTGTGGAGAAAAGGGAACCCTCTTACACTATTGGTGGGAATATACATACATTGGTGCAGTCACTATGGAAAACCGTATGGAGGTTCCTTAAAAAGCTAAAAATAGAACTACCATATGATCCAGCAATCCCACTCCTGGGCATATATCCAGAGAAAACTGATTCAAAAAGATATAGGCACCCCTATGTTCACAGCAGCACTATTAACAATAGCCAAGACACGGAAACAAGCTAAATGTCCATGGGAAAAGGAATGGAGAAGGCAGATGTGGCACATATATACAGGGGAACACTACTCAGCCATAAAAGAATGAAAAACGTCATTTGCAGCAACATGGATGAACCTAGAGATTATCATAATGAGTGAAGCAAGTCAGAAAAAGACAAATGCCACATGATGTCAGTTACAGGCGGGATCTTAAAGAATAATACAAATGAACTTATATGCAAAACAGAAATAGACCCGTAGATGCAGAAAACAAACTTATGGCTACCAAAAGGGAGGCTGAGGTGGGGGAGGGAGGGGGAAGGGGAGACAAATGAGGAGGGTGGGATTAACATATACACGCGACTATATATAAAGCAGATAAACAACAAGGTCCTACTGTATTGCATAGGGTACTTACATATCCAATATCTTGCAATAATTTTTAATGGAAAAAATCTGAAGATGAATATATATATATACATATGTATATGTGTGTGTTAGTCGCTCAGTTGAGTCCAACTTTTGCAATCCCATAGTCAGTCTGTAGCCTACCAGGCTTCTGTGTCCATAGAATTCTTAGGCAAGAATACTGGAGTGGGTAGCCATTCCCTTCTCCATATATGCATGAATATATGTGTATATTTTGTGTGTGTGTGTATATATACGTATCACTGTGTTGTACACCTGAAACCAACACAACATTGTAAACCAACTATACTGCAATTAAAAAAAAAAGACCCTCTCCTGTGATGATGGGCCACAGCCCCATTCAACATGGGATCATGAGGGTGAACAACTGATACAGGAACAGTCCATACCCTCCAAACCCACAGAGCCAATCTGCCTTCCACTTTGAGTACAGAATTCAATAGGTTACATGAGATATTCAACAATACAAGACAGGCTTTGTGTTATTTTTTTTCCAAATGGAGGCTGAGGAGTGCTCTGAGCAGGTCTAAGGTGGACCAGAATAAGTGATGAGGTTCAGAAGTGTATTAAATCTTTGACTTACGATATTTGTAACCTATGATTCATTTACCAGGACATACCTCACCCTAAGGCAAGGAGATCTGTAATTGGAGCCAGTGAAAAGTGGGCCTCTTGCTATCACCCTGAGACAAGTTACAGCTCCCGGGACTGCTCAGTGCAGTCCTTCTAGGTCGTTACACTGTCTCCACATTTAGCTTTCAGAAAAGAGCTCCAACTATGTTTCTAACATCCACAAATCCACTAAGTGGATAAGAATTCAGTAACTGAATGCAAAGAAGTATTGTGAGATGGGGTAATGTAGCACAATTGTCTCAACTGGGTGATTTAAAAATTTCCAGCATCTCAAGCCAATCTTGGGCCAAGACAAGAACCTTGAAGAATTAAGGCAAGAAATCAGAACTTTTACGCTTCTTCCACCTTCTATCAAGACTCACTGAAACCCGATTTACAGTTCTAATTCTCTTTTCCTATCTTTAGACGTCCAGTCCTATATCCCCCACCACATACACACACACACACACACACAAATAAAGTATCGAATTAACTTATCCCTCCACTCTTTTTCACACAAAATCTTGGGAAAGGTTCTACTCCTTTGGCATAGTCGGGAAATCTTGCTGATATCTCAGATCAGAATACCCAGTTTCCAGGGGAAAATAACATGAATAGAAAGGAAGGAAAGACCCAGATGGGGTCAGAAGACAGACTAGCTGTCCTAACTGAAACCACACAGAAGAGATGTGTGTCCATGGCCTTTTTCCCACCCCAACAACCATCTACCCCCACTACCACAAACAGCACCTCAAACATTCCTTACTTTGTTTAATACTAACAAGTAGGTCAGCTATTATCACCTTTTCACAGCTGTGGACTCTGCAGCACAGAGAGGGGCAAAGCCCTGCTCAAGATCACACAGCGAATCGAGTTTCAGAATCTGGACCCTCTTGTTCTTCCCAATATTCAATGCTACCTTTCATGCTCAGCCCATATCTGATATTTCAATGATACTGCTCCAGGCTGAAGGACCATTGCCTTAAATTGTTTGAATTCTTACATCCGAGAATCTTACTGCCGTGCTTATAACATGAAAAGACACCCTATCCCCTCCGATCATTAGTACCCACTATCCATCCTCAAAACCTAATCCTTTCCCCGCCCCTACCCCGCCCGCCCCGAATGAGGTTAGGAGACCAGGACAAAGTTCTTCGAGGGTTGAAACCAAGTCACAGACAACTCCAATGAGAGCAATTAGCCAAGTCTCCCTCACTGGCAATTCTAAATGAGTCCGCCAGACAGGAGAGCTTCTCTCCACAAGAATCACCTGAAAGGAACGAAGTTCATCGTTTCTAGATTTACCTGAAAACGAACACGGATACGAGCCTGGGCGCAGCTGTTGCTGCCACAAGCCGTCTGAATCCACCACGGATGACCTCCTAGACCTACCGGGGCCGAGAAGAGAAGCACGGACAGGTTCAGGTGCGCCCAAGGAGAAGCCGCCCAACGCCGGCCCCTCTCGGGAAGGAGCCAGGGGTAGGGGCAAACTCAAGCTCGTCTCCAACACAGGACCAAACCAAGTCCGCAAAGCGACTTCCAAAGAGCGGCCCCGGGTCGGTCCACGGCCAAGTTCCTAAGGCACTAACAAGTTTTTACAACATTCACAGACTCGCCGGACCACAGCGGCGACTAAGGGCCTGAGGAAGTGGACCATCCTCGGCAGGAGGCCCGAAGGGCAGGAAGTGGAGGCAGAGGCCACTTGAGGGAAAAGGGAAGAAGTGGCAGCCTCGGGGGTGGGGGGAGGGGGGAAAGGCGGGGCGCCGCCCCTTTTTCCTCGGCCCCAAGCGGGTCTGGGAGGACACCCACCCCAGTGCCCGCCCGAGTGGGGCCGCTACAGCCAGGTCGCCCTTGGGCCACAGACCTGCGCGGAACTGGGGGTAGAGGCCACTGGCGCGGGACGCGCACCCGCCCCCCGCGCGCGCCCTACTTGGCCTGAGGGAGGCCCCCCGGAGCGCGGACACCCTTACCTGGGACCCGTCCCGCGCCGCCTGGCCGTGCGCACCCGCCCCTGCCCTTAAACCGGCTCCGCCCGCTTCTTTGCCTCCTCTGGGGGCCGGACCCCAGCCGTGCCCCGCCGATTTGTCATTGAGCAGCCTGCGGGCTTCCCCACCCCTGAGCGCGCGCCCGGCATCACCTAGGCAACCCCTCCCCTCCAGAGCGCGCCCTGCCTTCCGCTCCTGCCCGCCGCCCCGGAGGCCGCGCCCCTCGCGGGCGTAGTAGCCAATCTGAAGCGGAACTTCCAAGCCTAGGGCGGGAAGAGCGGGCTCGACACCCTGGCCCCGCCCACCTCCGCTTCTTCCTGTCCGCAACGGACGCGCTGCACGTAACCGCTGCTGCGGTGAAGGAATCCCAGCCGGTTTGGGGACGCTGGGTGTGGTGGCCAGGGTGTTCCCGCCGGGGTTTAGGTCAGGGCGAGGCCAGAGCTCTGGAAAGCATAAGGGAAGGTCAGGCCTGATATAGAGAAACCAAGGTAAATCACGGTGCGGCGGCGCGGGACGCGCGGACCAGGGCCTCCCGAGGCGGGACCTCCAGCTGCCGCCGGGACTCGCCAGGCTGATAACACCCCACTAGCAGTAATGCGGCTGTCGTGCCAGCAATAACTTGGCCCAGGTCACGTACTGAGGCTGGAATCTTCACCCCAGCCTTAGCCTTGATGCAGCAAGTTCAGTGGGCCGACAGGTTTTCCACCCACAGTGTCCCCTTGCTGCTAAGTTGCTTTAGTCGTGTCCGATTCTGTGCGACCCCACAGAGGGCCCTTAAGGTCCTCCAAAGCCGGGGGACTTGTTCTTTCGATCCAAATAGGGTTTGGGTTGATTTTCCTAACCGCCTGTTCTAGAGCTGAGTCCTACCCTACCCTTACTCCACTTGCCTCCGTAGAATTTATGGCCCTAGTGGTCCCACACAATTGGAGAAGGAAATGGCAGCCCACTCCAGTATTCTTGCCTGGAGAATCCCAGGGATGGGAGAGCCTGGTGGGCTGCCGTCTATGGATCACACAGAGTCGGACACGACTGAAGTGACTTAGCAGCAGCAGCAGCAGTGGTCCCACACAAACCTCACGGCATGTCCATCACACACCCTATGGCAATTAATTGTTTAAATGACCGCTTCCATAATCTCTAGGGATGGAAACTATCTCTTGTTCCATTTGATATCCACAGTAGCTAGCATCGGTATAATTAATTCTTTCCTTGCTGATAATTATACATCAGGGTGCTGTGTGAATTATGAGAGGCTTTGTGCTGTGATTAAATTGCTATGTGTAAGCAACAAACAGATTCAGGCAGTCTACCAAGAGCTGAAGCAAAAAGCACAGAAGCTTTTACTTAGTCTTTAAGTAAGGGGCTTCACAAAAACAACAAAATGTTGCGAGAATATCCTAGTGAGCGCCGAAGAATCGATGCTTCTGAACTGTGGTGTTGGAGAAGACTCTTGGGAGTCCCTTGGACTGCAAGGAGACCCAACCAGTCCATTCTGAAGGAGATCAGCCCTGGGATTTCTTTGGAAGGACTGATGCTAAAGCTGAAACTCCAGTACTTTGGCCACCTCATGCGAAGAGTTGACTCATTGGAAAAGACTCTGATGCTGGGAGGGATTGGGGGCAGGAGGAGAAGGGGACGACCGAGGATGAGATGGCTGGATGGCATCCCTGACTCAATGGACGCGAGTCTGAGTGAACTCCGGGAGTTGGTGATGGACAGGGAGGCCTGGCGTGCTGCGATTCATGGGGTCGCAGAGTCGGACACGACTGAGCGACTGCACTGAACTGAACCCTACCATCTTAAGTGGTCTGTTTTGTCTTTCTCATACACATTAGTCGTGTGTGTGTGTGTTGCTCAGTCGTGTCCGACTCTTTGTGACCCCCATAGACTATAGTTCACCAGGCTCCTCTGTCCATGGAATTCTCCAGGCAAGAATACTGGAGTGGATTGCCATTTCCTTCTCCATAAAGTCTTATATTGCCTGCTCATTATATGACAGAAATTCTGCTGGATGCTGTGAGGGATAAGGTAGAAGACTTCTCAAAAAGGATAAAGATGATAATACTAAGTAAAGTAAGTCAAAGACAAATGCCGTATGATATCACATATATGTGGGATCTAAATTTGTGACACAATTGAACTGATCTACTAAAGAGAAGCAGACATAGAGAACAGACGGGTGGTTGCCAAGGGGATAGAGTGGGAGTGTGGGGTTAGCAGAGGCAAAGAATTATATACAGAATGGATAAACAGCAAAGGTCCTGCTGTATAGCAAGGCAACTGTAGTCAATATCATGTGTAAACCATAATGGAAAAGAATACGAAAAAAATGTATATACCTGCATAACTGAGTCAAGTTGCTGTACGGTAGAAATTAAAACAATATTGTAAATCAACTATCCTTCAATAAAATACATTTTAAAATAAAAAAATTTTTAAAACAGAAGCTGTCTAGTATTTATAACCTAGAAGGGGAATCAGATGCAAACTTTTCCTATGAAGTAATGACTAAGTGCACAGGTTTAGAATCAGGAAGCATAGATTCAGAGGAAAGCTCTATCACAGAACTAGCAGTGACTTAATTAGGAAGTTAGCCTCTGCCACCCTCATAGGAGCAGCACCTGCACCCTGCGGATGTGAGGATGTAAATGTGATTACTTGTACAGCTCTCAGTACAGTGTCAGGGACTTGATGAGTGCTTAACAAACATTAGCTTCAACCGTGATGGCCACCAAAGGCCAAGATGTACACTCAAGGCTATTATAGGAGCCTTTAGGAAGAGCTGTCTCACAGAGGACACGGTCAGGGAACACGTCCCACCAGGGATGAGCTCTGAGAGGTAACCTGCCTTGGAAGCTCCAAGACTGCTCCTGTCAGGTCTCAGGGGATTCCCCGAGCTTCTCCTGAGGGAACCCTGACTCCCCACATGCCAGGGGCCTGAACAGCAGGGATACAAGATCCCCAGCAGGATCCTAAAGGTCACGCTCAGCTGCAGAAAGAACATTCTAGATGCTCTCCCACCCCCAACACCCTCCCGCCCAAAAGCATCAGTTGAGTGTTGTGTGAGTCTTGAGCACCGTCTGACGTGTATTTCCACTTCTTCCCGGGTGCTGAGGAGGCTTGACCTTCCAACTCCCTGTGCTTGAGTGAGGCTACATTCTGAGTTCTCCCCAGGGATTTGGAAGTGGAAGTGACACTATGTGCCAAGTTCTCCAAAGTGATTTGGAAGTGAAAGTGACACACAGATCATTTTGGGGTGGAGAATTTCTCCGTGAGAGACCCATCTCTATGGCCATTGGGAATGTCTGGGAGTGTGGCTGCTCCATCAGCCCAGGCCCCTGCAATGAGAGCAGCCCCTGCCCCACCCCTGACCCCCCCATCCCAACCTGCGATGAACATTTAGTGTGGCTGAGAAATAAACCTTTATGGCTTGGAGGCACTGAGAGCTGGTGGGTGTTTGTTGGCTGCAAAGCTTAGCCTCCTCTGACTGATGCCAGGCCTTGATGTGTGCCAAGCTGGGGGTGTACTGGTGAACGACTCAGATGAGAGAACCAGTAAACAGACAAGTGACTGGAGAATCCCAGATAATTCTTATTTAAATTAGATAACTAAATAATTGAACTATTAACTAAATAATAAACTAAATTAGATAATTGAATAACAAAAGCCTCTTGATGAAAGTGAAAGTGGAGAGTGAAAAAGTTGGCTTAAAGCTCAACATTCAGAAAACGAAGATCATGGCATCTGGTTCCATCACTTCATGGGAAATAGATGGGGAAACAGTGGAAACAGTGTCAGACCTTATTTTGAGGGGCTCCAAAATCACTGCAGATGGTGATTGCAGCCATGAAATTAAAAGATGCTTACTCCTTGGAAGAAAAGTTATGACCAACCTAGATAGCATATTCAAAAGCAGAGACATTATTTTGCCGACTAAGGTCCGTTTAGTCAAGGCTATGGTTTTTCCTGTGGTCATGTATGGATGTGAGATTTGGACTGTGAAGAAGGCTGAGTGCTGAAGAAATGATGCTTTTGAACTGTGGTGCTGGAGAAGGCTCTTGAGAGTTCCTTGGATTGCAAGGAGATCCAACCAGTCCATTCTGAAGATCAACCCTGGGATTTCTTTGGAAGGAATGATGCTAAGGCTGAAACTCCAGTACTTTGGCCACCTCATGCGAAGAGTTGTCTCACTGGAAAAGACTTTGATGCTGGGAGGGACTGGGGGCAGGAGGAGAAGGGGACGACAGAGGATGGGAGGGCTGGATGGTATCACTGACTCGATGGACGTGAGTCTAAGTGAACTCCGGGAGTTGGTGATGGACGGGGAGGCCTGGCGTGCTGCGATTCATGGGGTCACAAAGAGTCAGACACGCCTGAGAAACTGAACTGAACTGAGAGTGAGTGATCAAGAAAAGTTGCTCTCAGGAGGCGACATTTGATCTAGGACCTGAAGGATGCAAAGGAATCAATCCCAGGAAAGGTTGGGAGTGAGGGGAAGGAGAAACTGTTTTGAGAGAAATAATAAGCTACACAAACTCCTAAGGCAGAAAAAAGTGTGGTCCTTTTGACAACAGACGTGGGGGCGGGGGCGGAGCAGAGAGAAAGCCGTGGGCCAGGAGGGAAGTGAGACCACATGAGAGGGCAGAGGGAGGTAGGGGCGTCCAGGTTATACAGAGACTGAATTTATTCCAAGTGTGACACGAAGCCACTGAGGAGTTTCAAACCCAGAGGGTGACATGCTTTGATTCAGATTTTGGAAAGACCACTCTCACTACTGTGCAGAGGATGGGCTATAAGGAGCAGATGTGGGCAAGGGGGTTAGAAGGCTGTTACAGGGGTCCAAACAAAGGGAGGTCCACAGGGCCAGAGGCGGGAAGAGAGATCTGCCCTCAGCAGATGTGGGGAGACTGAATGAGGGGAGCAAAACCACTGAAGACTGAAAGGAAGACCCTCCTGCCAACCCCCAGAAAAAGCAGAGGCAAGGCTGGAAGCGGGGACCACCCCCAGAAATGTCTTGACCCCAGGGAGATGGATGCTTAAGAGCCAGGCAGAAGGAGGGAGGCTGTGGATTCAGAAGCTGGCCAATCTCCTAGAACATCAGCCAGCAGAAGACTTACTCCCATGAGCTGCTGTGTGACATAAATAGATGGTATTAGAAAGCGTCTGACAGCATCCCGGTGGCCCTTGATACTCGGTGACCACTTCCACTAGAAAAAAGAGGGGAGCCACTGATCTGTAGAAGGTGAAAAGCCATTCTCTCCTACTGAAGGTTATGGGAAGAATCTATTGTAAAAGCAAAACCAAGCAAGGGTTCATCTCCAGCATTTGCATCCTCTTTCCTGTTTCCTCAGCTTTCAATGCCCTGCGCTTTCTGCTACCTCATCCTCTTCTCAGGAACAGGTCTCACGGGCTCATTTGCATGCAGGAATAAATGACCAATGACAGTTCCATGGGTACCCACTCCTTCCTGAGGGTTTGCGTCCTCTAAAACCAAAAGCTGAAGTCTTAGGCCAGAGGAAGTTTTTAGGGGAGGACCAGAGATCTTTAGTTTACACAACTAGGATGGAGTGACATATACCTCCCTGTGAAAATATTTAAGCTCCTGGGCTCTCATTCAAGGTGCCAGTAATGCATTCTTGGGATCCTTTTCCAAAGCCTGGGGAGTAGTCCCAAGCCTTCTTGCCCGTGTAGCCTGCTGGCAGCTACCAACAAAAGTCCTTGGTGCTTGCTTGTTCCCAAATGTATTCAAAATCTTGACTTTGGCATTCAATTTAGTTCCTGTCATTGAAAAAGACTTCTCAGGTGTGATCTCTACCACTTTTGCCAAGTATTTTATCTAGAACTTCTCTTTCCCCATTACCACTTTCCTATGTGGTCTCTACAGCTCCAGTCCCGTTGCAGGAACTAACCAGGTGTCTCAGGAATCGCTCTGCAGGGAATTAGCCAGGGGAGATATTTTCATCTTCCAAGAGAAATTAATCCACATGGGAAACACATTAGAAAAAACTGATTCCTTGCTATTTTGAATAGTTGAATCAGTTGCACTTATCTTTCTAGCATCACAGCTTACCACGAGCTGGCTCCCTAGAAATGAGGACAAGTTTGTCTTGTCATTAAGTAATGTCTTCATCATTATGACTAAACCCCACCACATGCCAGCTCACGCTCTCCGCTTCCAGCTTTGTGGACACGTGCTCTGTGCTTCTGAAACTCTGCACAGAAAACCACTGCCAAGATCCAGTACTGACCTCCAGGTAACCAGAGAAAAACCTCTGGAGAGTGAGTGCTGCTAAGGCCTACAAGGGTGAGAGAAAATGAGATCCAAGTGCCTGCATCCTGTGCTGAGCTCGATCCGCCATGGTCTCCCAGGAAGCCAGCCCCCGTCACAGGATGAACATGCCCTGCCTCTCTCCAAGTCCAGACATTCTCCTGATCTGCATGAGACCCATGGAGCTAGCCAGCTCTGGGCAGTTAGGCATGCAGACAAGCACACAAGGACACCAAAACCTGAGTTAAGAAGAGGGATGAGGAAATAAGTGATGTCAGCTGTGTAGGGGAGCAAACTTTGCCAACGCAGAATGTGTCTCTTTGGCTTGAAGATTATTTTGAGCTAAAAACAATCAAGGTCCAAAAGACTCAGACCCTCCCCTTAACTGCTTAAAAGAACTTAGACAGGGCTTCCCTGGCAGTTCAGTGGTTAAGAATCTGCCTTGCAATGCAGGGAACAGTGGTTCGATCCCTGGTCCAGGAAGATCCCACATGCTACTGGGCAACTAAGCCCGTGAACCGCAACTACCGAGCCTGTGCTCCAGAGCCCTGAACCGCAACTACCGAGCCTGTGCTCCAGAGCCCTGAACCGCAACTACCGAGCCTGTGCTCCAGAGCCCTGAACCGCAACTACCGAGCCCACGCGCTGCAACCGCTGAACCCGTGTCCTAGAGACTGTGCAACAAGGGAAGCCCCCCGATGAGAAGCCTGTGCACTGCAACTAGAGAATAGCCTCCAGGCACCACAACTAAAGAAAGCCCACCTGCAGCAATGAAGACTCAGCATGGCCAAAAATTAAAAAAAATAAAAAGAACTTAGATGGAGGACCTGTTGCAGGATGACCCATCGCTCTAGAAAAACAGAACAGAACAGAGGACCTCTGCATCCGCATGTCACTGCACAGCCCAGCAGACTTTTACCAAACAATTGCTCGCTTCATCTTCCTGTAAACTACCTTCCTCCTCTCTGAAGTCCCCACCCTACCCCTTCTCCTCTAGAACAGCTAACCCTCAACTACCTAACTTGTTCTGGGGCTCCACATGCTTAGAGAAGCCCTGTATGTATGTAATTAAATTTCATTTCTCTTGCTAATCTCTCCCATGTCCAGTTAACTCTTAGACCAACCAGAACCTAGAAGGGCAAGGAAAGTCCTTCCTCCCCAGCAGCTCAGTGCGTTCAGGGGCCTGTGCCATGGAGCCTGTCCTTTGCTCTCTCATGCCCTTTCCTGTGGCCTATGGGGCTGCTATTCCCCACTTTATAGATGAGGACCTTGGGCCTCAGGGGCCCACAGGACCAAAGGGAAGAGCTAGGCTTGGTGCTTGGCCTTGACTGGCTCTGTTCTTGCCCTAGTGCAATCAGAGCAATCCTGGCGAGGGGCCCCCTCCTCCCACCCCCCAACCGCTGCCCCAGCAGTGTGGTCCAGGGAACTCCAGGCCTTTTCGTCACCACCTGCCTGCTCCTGGGAGAAGCAGGGATCTGCATTTCAGCCCCTGCCCCAGCAGCTGGGGAGGGGCCCCACAGTCAACCTGCTCTTCCAGCCACTGTCACTCTCCCCCTCCCACCATAAACGTCAATCCCCCACCCCGCCGCCATGATTTTTTCATGGAACAAGACTTTTTAATGTGCTTTTCTTTTTTATGGATAGCCCCATCTCTTCCCTGCAGCTGTTCCAGAAAGCAGGACAAGGCTGCCAGGTCAGAGGCCTGAGGGATGTGGGGTGACTGGCAGGGGATAAAGGAGCCCTGAGCCAGGAGACTCTTGCTTTCGAAAGAAAGCTAACAATTATCAGCAGAATCACTCCCAGCCCCGAGTCTCTCCTCCAGAAGCAAGACCATCAAAATATTACAATGTCTGCTGCAGGGAACCTGGGTTTGAGCCCTGGTTTCAGCATGGCTAAAAAAAGAATATCTCTGGGCTGGGGCTTGGGGAACAAGTCCCTTTTCTAGCATCCATTTTTCTGGGGAGTTTTAATTCTTTTCGATGGTTGACAGGAACAAAATGAAAGTGGCAATGAGGTGAGTGTGGCCCCAGGGCTGTAAAGCTGCAGGCTCCCAGGGAAGCGGGGCCCCCACTGGGACGGCGGCGGCGAGAAGGAGGAGATGGCGAGAGTCACACTCCCAGGACCTCCTTCCAAAACCCACGCAGGAAACAAATCCAGCCACAATGGCTGACACTCGGGCCAGAATCCGTAGGAAGCAACCTAGGCGGCTGTGCAGACCCCCTGCACACAGGAAGGGCCAAGCGGCCTGAGGCCAGATTCCTGCCCTCTGCCCCTTGGGCCTCTGCCCTCACCTTGGACAGGCAGGAGATGAGGCCCAGAGCTCAGGAAGCCACAGGGGTGGTTTTGAGGCCATGGGGAGCCTCTCAGCTGAGATTGGGGCCTGCCCTGCCCCTCAGCCCTTCGGGCGAGCACATCACCAGGTCCGGGGCTGAGCGGTTCACAATGCTCTTCAGTATCTTTCATGCAGCACACTCCAAGAGGGAGGCGAGACTTCTTTTCACAGGTAGGTCAGTGAGGTTGAGAGTTCAAACCAGCTGTGCCTGACAAGTCCACACACTCTTTATCCCAGTCCCGTGGCAGCAAGGCTCTGCGACCTTGGCCAAGTCACCTCCCCTCTCTGGATCTGTTTCCTCTGTCTGGCGACACTCTCAAGTCTGCCAAGCACCTGCTATGGGGCCAGAGCTCTGCCAGACACCCGCTGCAGGGAACAGTGTCTCTCACATCCTCTGCTCTCACCCCTCCCGCGGGGCTGCCCACACAAGGTGGACACCACTCCTTCGGCAGAGCCAGCTCATCTCCCTGCTGATGAGGCCTCCCAAGACTCCTGGCCTCACAATGCTCTGCTCCCATCTCATCACAGCCTGAAATCTTCTCTAGGAGCTTTGTTAGAGGAGTGGCTGCCATCTAAACGCAAGGCTAGACAATCTCTCCCGATGACCTGGTGCTGAAACGTGGGAGATCGGTCCTTTGGTTCACTGGAGGTCTGATGGCTGTTGTCAGCCACTCACATTTAAATACTAATTCCTTTAGTCCCTCCTACAGCTGAGATGTTAAACATCAAAGCGCCTGCTACAATGAAATGCTCGTTAACTAATGGATGGATGGATAGGCAGATGGATGGATGTGTGGGTGGATGGATGGATGGGAGGATGGGTGGATGGATAGATGATGAATAGATGGATGGATGGGTGGATGGGAGGATGGATGGGTGGATCGGTAGATGGGCAGGTAGATGAGTAGACGGGTGGGTAGATGAGTGGATGGATGGATGGATGGATGGATGGATGGATGGAAGGATAGATGGGTGGATGGAGGGATGGATGGGAAGATAGGCAGATGAACGGGTGGATGAACAGGTAGATAGATGGATGGATAGATAGATGGGTGGGTAGATGAGTAGATGGATGTGTAGATGAGTAGATGGGTGGATGGATGGATCTGAGGATGGATGGAGGGATGGATAGATGAGTGGGTAGACAGATGGATGGGTGAGTGGATGGATGGGAGGATGGATGAATGAATGGGTGGCTGAGTGGATGGATAGGTGGGTAGATGGGTGGGAGGATGGATGGATGAGTGGGTGGATGGGTAGATGGATGGATGAACAGACAATTGATTGGGTGGAAGGACAGATGGGCAGATGGCTGGGTGTGTGGGTGGGTGGATGGATGGGTGAGTGGAGGGATGGTTAGGAAGATAGGTGGATGAATGGGTAGATGGATGGATGGATAGATGTGTGGGTAGATGAGTAGATGGATGGATGGATGATAGGAGAATGGCTGGGTGGCTGGAGGGATGGGTAGATGAGTGGGTGGACAGAGGGATGGGTGAGTGGATGGATGGGAGGATGGATAAATGAATGGGTGGCTGGATAGGTGGATAGATGGGTGGGAGGATGGATGGATGAGTGGGTGGATGGGTGGATGGGTAGATGGATGAACAGACAGCTGATTGGGTGGATGGACAGGTGTGTGGATGAGGGAATGGAGGAACTGGAGGAATACGATTAGGAGGCTTCACGATGAGAGAGTGCCATTCACTGAACTGGAGACGCCCTGATGAGGCAGGTGTGAGGTGGTGGATGGATGGGTAGCCAGAGGGTTGTCTGCAGGTGTTGAGAACACAGACAGGAGGCAGAGAAGACACGACAGAGAAGGAACACGCAGCGACCCGCGTGCCGGATCGGGAACACAGACCCCCGCGTTTTGACAGTGGCACTCTTCCACTGCAGGCCCTTCATGGCACACACAGAAGCATGGCCTGTGGCCTGTNGGATGGATGGGTAGCCAGAGGGTTGTCTGCAGGTGTTGAGAACACAGACAGGAGGCAGAGAAGACACGACAGAGAAGGAACACGCAGCGACCCGCGTGCCGGATCGGGAACACAGACCCCCGCGTTTTGACAGTGGCACTCTTCCACTGCAGGCCCTTCATGGCACACACAGAAGCATGGCCTGTGGCCTGTCTTACTCATGCCTAGTGATGAGGGCCCCTGCTGTCGGCCTTGTCAACTCACATGGGGTGGTGGCTTGACCCAAGGCCACCACATATGTCTCAGCAGAGCTGTGACAGGCTGGGCCCAGGCTCTGATGACCAATGCCAGCAGGCCCCTGATCTGGAACACCCAGAGCATCCGTTCACTTGCCCCTCCCTCAGTGGACAAAGTCCCAAGACTAATAAGGCTGCAACATCCACTAGAGATGCAATATTGGGGGCATATCTATACAACAAATTATTCATTGGTGAAATTCAAAATCAGCCAGGCATCTTGTATTTTTACCTGCAAAATGTGACAATGCTACCCAAGCCCAGGGGTCTCTGAGTGGGCAGATCTCAATGGTCCACACCCACCAGTGTTGTCAAAGCCCCGGCTGCAAGGTTTGCTGAGGAGGGAGGCCAGAGTGGCAGGCTTGGAGAGAGTGACTCCCTCCCAGGGCATGCAAGAATTCCCCCCCCACCCCCGGCAGCAAGGAGAGCGGGGCTCAGTGAGATGGTGTGTGGCAGCCCTACCCCTAGGGAAGGTGGGTGCAGGGTGGCGCCCTCCCAGCCCCTCCTCTAAGACTAACTCTCCTGGATTCAGGCCTCTCTGATCTGTGCACACGTTTTCACCACCAATTGCTGGCTCCTTGTACTCTTCTGCTGCCCTGTGGGTTGGAGAAGCCCCAGATGGAATCATTAGTCACCAGCAGACTGAGTGCCCGACGCTACAGCCCGGCGTGATGCGCTGAAGCCAGCTCTCAGCCAGAACGTAGGGCTGACTTAAATCCTGGCCTGCCGCAGCCTAGCTGAGGGACCTCAAGCAAGACGTGTCAGGGCTCTGAGCCTCAGTTTTCCTGTCTGCAGGAGTCAGCTAACACAAGTACACAAGATATGGGGTGGAGGGGAGAGTTAAATAACACAATGCAGAGAGCTCGCTGCCAATCTGGCCTGTAGGAGGCCTTGGTTCACATCCGTTTCCTATATTTTGTTTTGAAGTAATTTATTATTTTTTAACTGTGGTAAAATACACACTATAGGGAACTTCCCTAGTGGCCCAGTGGTTAAGTCTCTGCCTTCCCACGCAGCAGGTATGGGTTTGCTCTCCGGTTGGGGAACTAAGATCTCACATGCCACACAGCCAAAAAAAAAAAGACAAAACAAAAAAAAACAAAATACACACTATAAAATTCACCATCTAAACCATTTTTAAATGCACAGTTCAGTGGCACTAAGCACGTTTACATTCTTGTACAGCTATCACCACCATCCATTTCCAGAACTCTTTCCATCCTGCACGACCAAAACTCTTCCCATTAAACAGTAGCCCCCAGGACCCTCCTCCCCACCAGCCCCTGGCTCCCGCCCCAGCTATGCCTCTATGGATCTGACTCCTACAAGGGGTCTTGTGTAAATGGAATCATACAGTGTCAGTCTTCTGTAACTGGCTTGTTTCACTTCCCTTAACATCCTCAAGGTTCATCCATGTAGTAGCATGTGTCAGAATTTCCCTTCTAAGACTGAGTAGTATTCTATTACATACATATAACAATCATATACATACATATGTATATAGTTATTTTATTCATCCGACAGTGGACACTTGGGTGTGCTTGCGTGTTTTGGTTATTATGGATGCTGCTGCTGTGGACACAGCGTTCAAATATCTCTTTGAGACTCTGCTTTCAAATCTTCAGGTTTCATACCCAGAAGTGGAATTGCAATCATACAGTACTTTTTAACTTCTTGAGGGACCCCATGCTCTTTTCCACAGTGGCGGCACCATTTCACATTCCCGCCAACAGTGTGGGAGGGCTCCACTCTCTCCACAGCCTTGCTCACACTTACTTCCTGCTTTTTCAGAGCAGGTGTCCTAGGGGCTGGAGGGGAGCCAGTTCCCCCTATTTCTGGACCTGCTCCCAGCAGGAAGTTGTCGCTGTTAGTCCTGTGAATCTGTCCTGAGCGTCCTCCCCTGGTCCTCTGGGTGCCTAGGGGGTGAACAGGCTTTTTCTCTCCCTGGGAGGACCGCTGACTTTGCTCCTGGTTCTCCAGAGGGGTCTTCTCGCTCCCCTTGGAGCTAAGTCCTCACTGTCCCACCCAAAAGCAGTCGGAGTGGCAGCTGAAAGTCCCACCACAAGGCCACCATTTCCCCAAGTCCCCAGCGCTCACACTCGATGCCTGGGAGCTGCTGCTGCTGCTGCTGCTGCTAAGTCACTTCAGTCGTGTCCGACTCTGTGCGACCCCACAGACGGCAGCCCACCAGGCTCCCCCGTCCCTGGGATTCTCCAGGCAAGAGCACTGGAGTGGGGTGCCATTTCCTCCTCCCCCTCACTAAGCCAGCAGCAGGCACAACCATGGCTGGCATGTGGTCAAGGTAAACACTAACGGAGGCAAGGCCTGGAATGATCCAGAACAAGACTGGGAAGGGGGCCTGTGTGTGTCCTGCTGCTCTTTACATTAAGCAGGATGCTTCAGCAGGACTCTGGAGCCACGGAGACCTGGGTTCAAATCCCAGCCCTATCAATACCTGCTGTGTGACGCCACGCAAGCCCTTCGTCTCTTTGGGCTTCTCTCTGTGAGAAGGCCAACACCTAAATCCCAGGGGCACCATGCAGCCTGGCACTCGCTGCACCCACCCGCCTGCCTGTTTCACAATCTGCCCGCTCTTACTCCAGCTGCTGAAATCCCCCTCCACGTTCAGACCATCAGAAGGAGTAAAGCGCTAGGCTGAAAGGATAACACCCTCCTCTCTGCCTCGGGCTGGCCGGTCTGAAGGGGAAACAAGCCCTCTGCAGCCCCGCCTCCACTCCATCCTTTCCTTGTGTTCGGGCTTCTAAGGAAACAAAGGGTCCCACAGTGGTTTCCTTCCAGGGCCCCCCTCCCTCCCCAAATTCCCCAAAGGCTGCCAAACTCAGTGAGAAGAAAAGTGAACCATTTCCTGGAAGAGGCCAGCATATGTCAGACATGGAACAGAGACACGGCTGCTCCTGTGGTCACCTCCTCACCCCTCCACCTTTAGACACACGTCACCTGGGCCACACACCCATTGGCACGTGGCCTCCTGGAATGTGCTGAGATAATCTGATGGGAGTGGAATCGGTCACCTCCTCCAGGCTTGTTGCTCCTGCCCCCACCAAATCCTGGACCCCAAACATATGAGGGGCAGGGGTAGAGACATGATCGGGCACTCACTGAACACCCGGAGACTCCAGCATCCAATAAGCAGTCATTTCATGATGCTATGCTGACCACATGCCAGTGGCTGGGCATTGTGCCTGGAATTCAGGGCCCTGGGGCCGGGGGGCGGGGGATGGGGGGAGCCCAGGGAAGGCGCAGCCTGCTCTGCCCCCTCCTTTTCCCACATGACTGGCGCTCAAAGCTCTGCCCACTGGAAGCTGAGAGAGCAGGGAAAGCAGGCAGAAAAGCGAAGTCCAGAAAGCAGCCGGCGTCCAGTAGACAGACAGGGTGTTGGGTAGGACTGGAGTTCAACTCAAGCAAGTGGGCAGGCACAGGGGAAGGGAAGCTGGGGTCCCTCCATCTTCCTTCCCGGGTCCGAGTACAAAACATCTCCGGAGAGGGCTCCAAATGCTCCCCTTTTCATCCCAGGATGGGTGACAGGGGCAGGGAGGCCTGGACCAGAGTCTCTCCCAAAGCCTCCCGTCTCTTCCCCTTTCCCCTCCCTCCTGCCCCTCCGCAATCAAGGCCTGGCCTTGTCCCCTCAACAACTTCCATACCTCCTTGTCTTTCAGGAAAGTCCCAGCTCCCAGCCTCCTCCTACCTGCTCCTGATAGCACCCAGCACCCGGAGGGGCACCCCTGTCATTCCTGCCCCTGGAGCTCCCCACTGTCTGCTCCTCAGTCCCCGGAGAGGCAAGGTGCCCCTCCTCCAGGGCCTTCCACCTGCGTGCCCTCAGGCCCCGGAAAGGCGAGGTGCCCCCTCCTCCAGGGTCTCCCACCTGCGTGGCCTCAGTCCCCGGAGAGGCGAGGTGCCCCTCCTCCAGGGCCTTCCACCTGCGTGGCCTCAGTCCCCGGAGAGGCGAGGTGCCCCTCCTCCAGGGCCTTCCACCTGCGTGGCCTCAGTCCCCGGAGAGGCGAGGTGCCCCTCCTCCAGGGCCTTCCACCTGCGTGGCCTCAGTCCCCGGAGAGGCGAGGTGCCCCTCCTCCAGGGCCTTCCACCTGCGTGGCCTCAGTCCCCGGAGAGGCGAGGTGCCCCTCCTCCAGGGCCTTCCACCTGCGTGGCCTCAGTCCCCGGAGAGGCGAGGTGCCCCTCCTCCAGGGCCTTCCACCTGCGTGGCCTCAGTCCCCGGAGAGGCGAGGTGCCCCTCCTCCAGGGCCTTCCACCTGCGTGGCCTCAGTCCCCGGAGAGGCGAGGTGCCCCTCCTCCAGGGCCTTCCACCTGCGTGGCCTCAGTCCCCGGAGAGGCGAGGTGCCCCTCCTCCAGGGCCTTCCACCTGCGTGGCCTCAGTCCCCGGAGAGGCGAGGTGCCCCTCCTCCAGGGCCTTCCACCTGCGTGGCCTCAGTCCCCGGAGAGGCGAGGTGCCCCTCCTCCAGGGCCTTCCACCTGCGTGGCCTCAGTCCCCGGAGAGGCGAGGTGCCCCTCCTCCAGGGCCTTCCACCTGCGTGGCCTCAGTCCCCGGAGAGGCGAGGTGCCCCTCCTCCAGGGCCTTCCACCTGCGTGGCCTCAGTCCCCGGAGAGGCGAGGTGCCCCTCCTCCAGGGCCTTCCACCTGCGTGGCCTCAGTCCCCGGAGAGGCGAGGTGCCCCCTCCTCCAGGGTCTCCCACCTGCGTGGCCTCAGTCCCCGGAGAGGCGAGGTGCCCCTCCTCCAGGGCCTTCCACCTGCGTGGCCTCAGGCCCCGGAGAGGCGAGGTGCCCCTCCTCCAGGGCCTTCCACCTGCATGGCCTCAGACCTGGAGTAAAGCAACAAAGACTGATGGCTCTATTTAGCACCTATCGTGTGCTGGCGCTTCCACGAAGGTTATGGCAAACAATCTTCATACTTGATCCCCGACATGGTACTGTCCCATCTTACAGAGCAGGAAACCAAGGCCTCGAATGAGGAGACGGTTTCAGAGAACTTCAGGGCCAAGTAGAAACGCAGCAGAATGAAGCAGGTGGCCAGGTGTGCCCCACGGCAGGTGGAACTTTGCAGAACCAGGCTAGAAAAAGCAAAGAGGACCCTGCCACACACAAGCGTGGGAGAGGAGGAGGAGGGCACTGGAGGCCGGGGTGCCGAGAGAAACAAAGGCTGGGGGCAGGGAAGCCCAGGAAGGGGTGGGCAAGGCTGAACAGGGCTGTCTTGGAGGAACTGGAATGGCTTTAGCAAGCCCAGCAGGGCAAGGATGCTGTGGACACGGGGCAATGTTGGGGCAGTGGGAGGTGGTGTTTCAGAGCTGGGGAGCCCTTGCTGACAACCCCACATGGAAAGCCCTGCCCAGGGGGCTGTGGGCCCAGCGGGAGAAACCCGAACATCTCAGCCTCCAGAGATGGCTCTGGAAGGCAAAGCCACTATCATCACCCTTCCACAGCCCATCTTTGCCCTCCCCAGGAGTCCTCCCACACTCAGTAACCTCTGACTCAGCTTCTCTCATCTTTGGCTCTGGTCTCTGTGACTGCGTTCAGAGCTCCTATGAGGGGTGTGTTTTGGGGCGGGGGTGGAGGGTGTACGTATCTGTACACAGGCATGAGCCAGGGTGGGCCTGGTGGACTCTCTCTGAGGCCCACCCACCATCTGTACCCAGCTCTGGCTTCAACAAGCTCAGCCCCCTGACTGGTTGCAGCAGAAGCCCCTGCACCCCCACCTCTCTGCCAGGGAGTACATGCCCCCACTGCACGTGGAGAGTGACCGTCAGCCCAGTGACCAAGGAAGGACACCTGTCTTGCAATGGTTGCCAAACCCACCCAAAGGAAATGGCCACAGACAGAGGAGGCCTGTTACAATTTGGGGGGAATCCCAAGTCATGCTCCCTGTGCTTGTCCCAGAGCCATCAGAGGCCAGCCCCAGACACCGAGTCTGCACGGAGGCCGGGCAGCCAGCACACCACTGCCTCTGCCTGCAAGGCTCCCCAGGGAACCTGGCTCTAACCTTAGCTGAGACCTCAGCCCTCACCTTGACCACGCGATACAGCAGCCCTGGAACTGCCTGGGCTGATGCGCCTGTTGCTTGGGGCACAAGAAATGTGGGCCTGGGGGAATGTACAGAGGAGGCACAGCTGCCTGGAGAGCTCCTCGCCCGGATTCAGCCCTGCGGCTCTGGGTGAGGGTAAGGCATCTTGGGGGTGGGGGCCCCGGCCCGCTTGGCAGCAGCCGACCCCAAGCAATAGCCACAGCATACACCCTGCACCTTCCATCTCACAAGAGCGTGAAGGTCTGGCCGTATCGCTGGAAGACGACTTCCCCTCGAGCCCCACTTCAACTGGGCTTTGCATTCCACAACCCAACTGCTGAGTCAGCACTCCAAGTGTCCTATAAGGGCTTAGATGGGGAGGCCGTGACCCCAAAGCTGAAACTGTCAGA
>SJYX01024865.1:334109-347247 GCA_006410675.1 Oreotragus oreotragus
GGAGAGGCCAGGTGCCCCTCCTCCAGGGCCTTCCACCTGCGTGGCCTCAGGCCCCGGAGAGGCCAGGTGCCCCTCCTCCAGGGCCTTCCACCTGCGTGGCCTCAGTCCCCGGAGAGGCGAGGTGCCCCCTCCTCCAGGGTCTCCCACCTGTGTGGCCTCAGTCCCCGGAGAGGCGAGGTGCCCCTCCTCCAGGGCCTTCCACCTGCGTGGCCTCAGGCCCCGGAGAGGCGAGGTGCCCCTCCTCCAGGGCCTTCCACCTGCATGGCCTCAGGCCTGGAGTAAAGCAACAAAGACTGATGGCTCTATTTAGCACCTATCGTGTGCTGGCGCTTCCACAAAGGTTATGGCAAACAATCTTCATACTTGATCCCCGACATGGTACTGTCCCATCTTACAGAGCAGGAAACCAAGGCCTCGAATGAGGAGACGGTTTCAGAGAACTTCAGGGCCAAGTAGAAACGCAGCAGAATGAAGCAGGTGGCCAGGTGTGCCCCACGGCAGGTGGAACTTTGCAGAACCAGGCTAGAAAAAGCAAAGAGGACCCTGCCACACACAAGCGTGGGAGAGGAGGAGGAGGGCACTGGAGGCCGGGGTGCCGAGAGAAACAAAGGCTGGGGGCAGGGAAGCCCAGGAAGGGGTGGGCAAGGCTGAACAGGGCTGTCTTGGAGGAACTGGAATGGCTTTAGCAAGCCCAGCAGGGCAAGGATGCTGTGGACACGGGGCAATGTTGGGGCAGTGGGAGGTGGTGTTTCAGAGCTGGGGAGCCCTTGCTGACAACCCCACATGGAAAGCCCTGCCCAGGGGGCTGTGGGCCCAGCGGGAGAAACCCGAACATCTCAGCCTCCAGAGATGGCTCTGGAAGGCAAAGCCACTATCATCACCCTTCCACAGCCCATCTTTGCCCTCCCCAGGAGTCCTCCCACACTCAGTAACCTCTGACTCAGCTTCTCTCATCTTTGGCTCTGGTCTCTGTGACTGCGTTCAGAGTTCCTATGAGGGGTGTGTTTTGGGGCGGGGGTGGAGGGTGTACGTATCTGTACACAGGCATGAGCCAGGGTGGGCCTGGTGGACTCTCTCTGAGGCCCACCCACCATCTGTACCCAGCTCTGGCTTCAACAAGCTCAGCCCCCTGACTGGTTGCAGCAGAAGCCCCTGCACCCCCACCTCTCTGCCAGGGAGTACATGCCCCCACTGCACGTGGAGAGTGACCGTCAGCCCAGTGACCAAGGAAGGACACCTGTCTTGCAATGGTTGCCAAACCCACCCAAAGGAAATGGCCACAGACAGAGGAGGCCTGTTACAATTTGGGGGGAATCCCAAGTCATGCTCCCTGCGCTTGTCCCAGAGCCATCAGAGGCCAGCCCCAGACACCGAGTCTGCACGGAGGCCGGGCAGCCAGCACACCACTGCCTCTGCCTGCAAGGTTCCCCAGGGAACCTGGCTCTAACCTTAGCTGAGACCTCAGCCCTCACCTTGACCACGCGATACAGCAGCCCTGGAACTGCCTGGGCTGATGCGCCTCTTGCTTGGGGCACAAGAAATGTGGGCCTGGGGGAATGTACAGAGGAGGCACAGCTGCCTGGAGAGCTCCTCGCCCGGATTCAGCCCTGCGGCTCTGGGTGAGGGTAAGGCATCTTGGGGGTGGGGGCCCCGGCCCGCTTGGCAGCAGCCGACCCCAAGCAATAGCCACAGCATACACCCTGCACCTTCCATCTCACAAGAGCGTGAAGGTCTGGCCGTATCGCTGGAAGACGACTTCCCCTCGAGCCCCACTTCAACTGGGCTTTGCATTCCACAACCCAACTGCTGAGTCAGCACTCCAAGTGTCCTATAAGGGCTTAGATGGGGAGGCCGTGACCCCAAAGCTGAAACTGTCAGACACCTGTGCCCACCTGTGCAATGCGCCTGGGCTGGCACAGGACATATGGTGTCTGCTATGATTTATCTTAAGAGAGGAGTCCAGCTGTGTCCAAATGAGGGATTAGTGCAAACTAAAAGCTTGAGAATCCTACTCAGCCATAGAAAAGGATAAAAATAATGCCACTTGCTGCAGCATGTATGGACACAGAGATTGTCCTATTGAGTAAAGTCAGAGAAAGACAGATATCACATGATATTGCTTGTATGTGAAATATAAAATATAACACAAATGAACTTATCTATAAGACATACACAGAATCACAGACATAGAGAACAGACTTCTGGTTGCCCAGGGAGAGGAGGTGGGGAGGGATGGACCGGGACTTCTGGGTGAGCAGATGCAAACTATTATCTACAGAATGGACAAACAACAAGGTCTTACCACAGAGCTGTATGCTGTATAGCTCCTACAGGGAACTAAATTCAGTGTCCTGTGATAAGCCATAATGGAAAAGAATATGGAAAAGAAAGTATATATGTGCATAATTGAGTCACTTTGCCGTACAGTAGAAATTAACATGACATTGTAAATCAACTATATTTCAATAAAATAATTTAACAAAAAAAAGCCTGAACCCAGCCCAAGGCGTGGGGACACTGGTACCACGTGTCTCCACCCTCTCCTTTGCCACCTAGAGACAGGCCCTGGCTCTGAGGAGCAGCAATTTCCTGTGTGAGCCCTGCCACCTCCCTCATGGACCGACTGTTACAGCAAGCCTCCCTGTCGTACATGGTCATCAGGTTCTTATCACAGACCCCAAAAATAAGATTCCCTGGAGGAGCAAATGGCAACCCACTCCAGTATTCCTGCCTGGCAAATTCCAAGGACAGAGGAGCCTGGCGGGCTACAGCCCCTGGGGTAGCAATGAGTTGAACAGAAGAACTGAGCACACAAACACAAACAGCAATTGTCCCACCAAAGCAGCAATGAAATCCTACTCCCTTCTCCAAAGCCGCAAACAAGAGACAAGGACTGGGCTGGCAAGGAAACACTGCAGCAGGAAGCGGCCTGCCCGGGCTCTGTTGAAAGGACTCACTGCGTGAAGGTAAAAGGAAGCAAGACTGCTTTCTACACAGGATGGTGGCTAACAGCTCGGGACGGCTTCCCCACACGTCAGGACTGTTCCAGGGCTTCCCAAGCCTGCCTTCAGCCAGTCCCACAGCTGCCCTCCTGAGTCCCCGCATCATCACCTCATCTTACAGTAAAGAGAAAAGAGGTACCATGACTGAGCTGTGTGCCCAGTAAGCAGCAAAGGTGGGGTCTGGACCAGGGCTGCCCCAGAGAAAACTCAGACTTGAGCTCACAGCGCTACCACCAACCAGACAGAGAAGCTGCCCCAGGGGCACAAGGCCAGGAAGCAGCTTGGCCAGAAGACGGGGGGCCAAGACGGTGGACCAAGGAGCTGGAAGAAGCAGGGCCCCAGACCATGCCCCTCACTGGCTCTGCTGAGGGAAAAGCCTGATGTCAAGGCGTGCTGTGTGTGCTGAGAAGCCAAACCCAGCCTGGGTCTGAGCCCCGCTCCCCCCACCACATCTCCCCTGGTCCCTGTGTTCAGGTGGAAATGCAGGAGTGATCCACGCAGACCTCTCCACTGAAAGGTGAGGACATTACCGAGATCAGAGCCTTGCTCACTGGAAGCAGGCAGCCTGCTGGTTGGACCTGCGCTCCCTGGGATAGAAACAGGAATGTCAGCTCACAAGAAAAGGAGAAAAACCAGCTCGTAGGGAATGTCACCCTTCCCACTCCCTGGCAGCTGTGACCCAGATGGGTGAGCAGGACTCCTGGCAACCCGGGACTTGCGAGAGGGACAAAGACCCTTCCCAGCATCTTCTCAGATTCCACCCAGAAGCACCACCTGTGCTATCATGTCAGAAAAGGGGTTCCTATCCACTCCTCTCTTTCACCCAAGGTCAATACACACTTTTTTTTCTTAATGGTGAGACATGGTCATTCAGGAAATGATTCTTTAAAAACAACTTCTCACCAGCTGTTTGGCAAAATCCCTCCATGATTTTTCCTAGGAGTACATCCTACTTAGCGCAAGCCAGAATGATGTTCTGTCTCCTCCTCGCACTTTGTGCAGCTAAGGCAGCGCTGTGCGGTGACCCCAGGGGGCACAAGCCGGCTGTGACCTTGGTCAGGCACTTAGTCTCCCTGGAATGTGGGCGAACCTCCCCCTCTCCCACGCAAATAAAGCAAGTTCTTACTGTTCTCACTGCCACGGTCACCATCATTGTATGAGACAGTGAAAACTGTTTTCTGGCCTCTTGCTTCCAGAGACCCTCTCAGCCTGAAACGCCTGCTATTTACTTCTAAATGTGTATCTGGTTTTTCATAAAATAAAAAATCCTAGGTTGTCTTCATACCTCTGCCCCCCACACACCCCAGCTCCCAGCCATGTACTTGACGATGTTCCCTTTTGCTGATACATCTGTTGTGATGGGCCTGATAGCCAGTAAAACCATTTTACTGAGTTTTAAAAATCACCCACTTAGAAACTGTGAAGTAAAACCTCTTTTCTCCAACCTCTGCTCTGTAAAAGCACTTGGGGTTCAAGAAATTATTTGTCTTCAGGGGGGAAATCTGAAAGTGCTGATCTGCAATAGGAATTCATCTAGTGAGCAGTAACTCACCGCCCTGAGGGCTCCCTGGATAACACCAGAAAGTTTATAGCTGTTTCTGGCAATTCAGAAAGAACCTCAATGATGGTAAATAATTTTTATGTTCTTACAAGACAAAAAGCCAAAACCAACAGGAACTCTGCAGAATTTCATCTTCTTTGCTATAAAAGAAGGAGGGATTGCTTAGTCTTGGTTTTCATCCTGTAATGCAGGGATCCCCAACCACAGTACCAGTCCATGGCCTGTTAGGACCTGAGCCTCACAGCAGGTGAATGGTGGTCCAGCGAGCCAAGCTTCATATGTATGTACAGCCACTCCATACAGCTGTGCAAGAATTCTTCTGTAACCACCTCGCCCTACCCCCAACCATTCGTGGAAAAATTGTCTTCCGCGAAACCAGTCCGTTGCGCCAAAAAGTTTGGGGGACTGCTACTGTAATGTATCTCCAGCCTCAAAAACACATTTTCCATTTACATTCAGCTGATTCATGGTGAGAAAGCAGCCCCGGTCTGACGTTTGCTGTTCTCCTCTCAAAGACGACTGGGCAGCTAGAGACTCAGTTCTAGGCTTGGTGGTCCCCCCTTGCTGTTCCACCACCTGAGCCAGACCAGGGGCCCCGCCCCATCTCTGATGACAGCAGGTGAGTTCTGGGCCAGGCGCTCCCATGGCAGCACAGGGCATCTGATGGGGGCAGAAACATAGGCTCTAAGGGGCAACCGCTGGTGGCTCAGTTGGTAAAGAATCTGCCTGCAGTGCGGGAGACCCAGGTTCAACCCCTGGGAGGGGAAGATCCCCTGGAGAAGGCAATGGCACCCCACTCCAGTACTCTTGCCTGGAGAATCCCATGGACAGANTGGCTCAGTTGGTAAAGAATCTGCCTGCAGTGCGGGAGACCCAGGTTCAACCCCTGGGAGGGGAAGATCCCCTGGAGAAGGCAATGGCACCCCACTCCAGTACTCTTGCCTGGAGAATCCCATGGACAGAGGAGCCTGGTGGGCTACAGTCCACGGGGTCACAGTCAGACACGACTGGGCACTAAAGCTACCACCAAGGACTAAGGTAACCTGTCAGAGGCCAGCTGGCTAGGGGTTCGGAAAGCCTGCTGCACACTGGAATCATCCAGGGAGCTTTAAAAAACTGTGGATTCCGAACCCAACCTGCAAGGACTCCGATTCGGGGTGTTGGGGGTGAGTTGAGGGATCTGCTTGTTTAGCCATCAGTGCTGCACTGGGAGACCCCTGCCCTGTCCTGGTCCCTTTACCTGATAAAACAGACCTGGGTCCAGGTGGAGAAATGAATTAGGCACAGTCACCTGGGCTTATTTACGCTACAGAACCGAAGTTCACCTTTAGGTGTTACCTGTGCCCCCCAAGCACGACCCCCACCCAAGCATGACTCTGTCTTCACTTCCTGCGAAGACACCCTTCTCCGAGCCTCAGCACAGGTGAGAGAGGGTGAGCAGAGGGTACGCACACATGGTGGCTGTTGCCCAAATGTGCCAGCCCTGCATCTCTATCAGCCCGCCTTTATCCTATGGGGGGCAAAGTCATCATCCCCATTTCACAGACGCTGGGTCATCTGGTCAGGGACAAATAGCTGCATAAATGACAGAGCTGAGCCTTGAATCCAGGTGGTCCCTTCTGTGGTTCATGCTTAAATCCACTGGGGGCCTCCGGCATCCATCTAGTTCAGGGTTCTGTTTCAGCCTCCTCTTCCCCCATCCCCCAGCCAGCCCAATCATCACCCGACAGCTTACTCCCAACGCTTCTCTTTCTCTCATTTTCAGCTGACGTTTAATTAGCTTCAGCCCAGGGACCTCTGGTCCACTCTCTGGCTCTTCCAGGGCCGCTCCACGTGTCATGTCTGTGCTGTGTGACTGTATGGCTGAGTAAGCAGTCCTTGGGGTCAAGGCCATAGGGCCCAGCACACAACCGTCCTGGGAGGTGCCCACGGCAGAGTGACGGTGGATGACCTGAAGCCCGAGTGCGGAGCCAGGCAGAGCCAGGCTCAGTCCCAGCTGCCCCCAGAGGGGTATGCACAGACACGCAAACCCATGATGTCCCTGAGGCAGCCATGCGGCCAGCAGTCAAATGAGGCCAGAGAGATAGGAGGAGGGAGGCTGGTCAACCAGGCCTCAAAGGGCATGGGAAGGCGCTTGGCTTCAGTCCTGAGAAATGAGAAACTGCCAAAGCTTTGTGGCAGGGAGACTCCACCCTGTGACCCACTGTCTCCATGTACCGGGCAGGCCAGACTGACGGTCCTCTAAAGGCAAGAACCTCATACAGTTCCTGGGGTCACTGAGTGATAGGCAGAGGCATTTCTTGTGTTGGTTTGTTTATTATCATTTGCTACTTTGCACCAGTTAGTAGAAGAATGAGAGGTACTCCAGAGTGAAATCATGATTTAAAGCTAACAAATGTCTTGTTTCTGCCCCAGGAAACACATCATCCATGACACTGCTGCTGCTGCTGCTGCTGAGTCGCTTCAGTCATTTCCGACTCTGTGCGACCCCACAGACAGCAGCCCATCAGGCTCCCCCATCCCTGGGATTCTCCAGGCAAGAACACTGGAGTGGGTTGCCATTTCCTTCTCCAATGCATGAAAGTGAACAGCCGTGTCCGACTCTCAGCGACCCCATGGACTGCAGCCTACCAGGCTCCTCCGTCCATGGGATTTTCCAGGCAAGAGTACTGGAGTGGGGTGCCATTGCCTTCTCCATGCTCCCACAATTTATGACAAAGCCAGGAGAGAAGAGGAATGAGGATTAACCCTATGCCATAGAAGACTTTTGGGGGGAGTAAATTGACAGTGTACATGAGACTGGGAAAAGAAGACAGATTTCACATGTGAACTGTTGAAAATATTCTGGTAGTGCCGATTTAAGTACAAACAATGGATTTTGAGTGGCCTACCATTTTTTGAACAATATCCCATCGTTCAGGAAGCTTCTTGCCCATAACAACAAAAAACGGTTTGAATTAATAAAGTTTAACTATATTTGGATGCTTCAAAATAAATTGGAATTTGGAAAAGACCCTGATGCTGGAAAGATTTAGGGCAGGAGGAGAAGGAGGTGACAGAGGAGGAGATGGTTGGATGGCATCACCAACTCAACGGACATGAGTTTGACCAAACTCTGGGAGATGGTGAAAGGCAGGGAAGCCTGGCACGCTGCAGTCCATGGGGTCACAAAGAGTCACATACGACTTAGCAACTAAACAATAACAACAAATTAAATAATCCCAGGGCTCAGTTTATGGGTTCCTAATATTTGGAGGTTACTGTGATTGACCCCAAATAAACCAATGATCCCACACACACGTCAAAACCAGTCCTGGGTTTTAGCTGACTTTCAATCTTATGCAGCCCGACACCTGAGTCTACATTTAACTGGGGCCTTTTTACCTTATTAACGTTATCCTTCACCTTTGTGGAGTTTTGCAGACGGAAAGCACTCGACCAGCTGCTCTCAGTAGTGGCAGATTCGTACTGATTCTGTTTCTGCAAAGACAACCAGAAGAAAGAAAAAGACTCAACCTCTGAAAACACTCGACTTTGTATGTCAAGCGCCTTAGGGATGTTCATTCCTTCAATGCAGCAACTCGATTTTGGGAACTACCTGTAAGAAAATGGTTGCAGAAGCAGCCACGGGGAGTAAGAAAGACGACAGCGCCTCTTAGAAAAGAGCAGGAAGACCCCAAGACGCAGCAAGGGAACGGGTGAGGAAGTGAGGGACAGCCCTGTGGGGCCACCAAAAAGGTGCTCAGCATGAATTTCCGGGGACCTGAGATGGTTCTCTTTATGTTATTTCATCACCTTGGAGACATCACTGATTATAAGACATACCACTGTTTCACGTATCATGAAAGAAAAAGAATCTCAGGCTGGGGCAGCTAGTAAGAGGCGTCGAAGTAAAACTGGGACCCCACCCCCCGACCAAGGCCTATTCCCTGCATGGAAGGGGAATGATAAACAGCCCCACCAGAGAGAAATGGCATTCGACTTTGACCCCAGATGTAGGAAGGAACAAAATTAGCCCTGAGAACCATAACAAGCCAGGACTCAAGCAGGCTGGAGTCTGAGTTTGCACTAACGCCATGGCCTAAAAACACCATGCAACTGAATGTACGTGAAATTTAATGCAAAGTGCTCCCAAGCTGACAGTGTCCCCCAGGCAACCATCAGAAGCCAACAGAACCCCCTTTGGAAGAGCTGATTTCAAAACAGGCTGACAGTGCTTGAAGACACCATCAGCTGGGCAGTCAATTCATGACTCAGAGATGCAAAAATAAGTGAGTTGCAGGACTAACGTTAAGCAAAAAAGCAGACTAAAATGGTACTTGGATAATGAATTGTCTTTTGCAGAGGTGACCATGCGGAACGAACTACACTAAAGTGTGAATAGTGATTTTGGGTAGGTAGTAAGATGAGAGCTTTCTCCCCCTCTGAACAACGCATTTTCCAGATTTTCCTAAAGCAAGCATGTATTTAGTGAGCACAGAGGAAACAGGAGAAATAAAACAGGGTGATGTACATAGGGAGGGAGTGATCAGGGAGGGCCTCTTGGAGGTGATTCCTGAACTGGGAAGGGGGCAGCAAGGGAGTAGTCAGAGCTGTGCACAGCTGCAGCCCACACCAGGATGGGGCCCAGGTTATGGGGCAGATGCTGGATATATATTTGTTGAATGAATACACAAGTTGAGGAAAATCTGCTAAAACATGAGCCTAAGTCTCCAGGAGCCCCAGTCAGAGTCTGGCTCTTCAGTAGGTCCATTCTCACTGGACTGAACCACTGCATAGGGCCAGGCTACCAGCTGGGCCAACAGCAGGACTCAGGAAAAAGTCTGCAGCTGAAAATTTGGTAGAAAACTTTGGTTGTGTCTAGTTTCCCCATCTGTGAAATGAGGGTCATGCCTCTTCCACCCCATGAACTTCAGATGATACAGAGCTTTGAAATATTGAGACCAGCGCACCTGAAGGGCTAGGGTGCTCCAGGGTGTACTCCTGGGAGCCCAGACTCCTCCCTGTAAATGCAGCATCTCTGAGCTTTAGACAAACTGCTCTGCTCTGTCGCTCAGCACATGGGAAAGCTGTCACATCAGCTGCATCCTTCTTGCCTGCCTGTGCTTTCCTGGACATGTCTACTGAATATAGGTCTGAGCTAGCAACTGCGGACACAGAGATGAAAGCAGGGCCCTACCCTCAGGGTGCCAGGAACAGCCAGGCAAGCAAGTGCCTGGTGGTGTGAGCCCCAGGACTGACCGCCAGCAGGGAGGACAGGCTTCTAAAAGGAGGGACGCCTCCTCTACGGCCAAAACAGAGACCAATGTCACCAACAGGACAGGATAAGCAAGTGTGTTCTGAGTTTTTATACATTGTTTCATTTTACACTTACAATTCTGAGTTCATCTCCATCTCACTGACCGGACTGGAGGTGGGAATACTTGCCAAGGTCACGGAGCTTGGGGACAACCAAGCAACAGGGTTCACAAGTCGGCCTGGGAGACTGAGGGGACCACAGAGCACCGGGGTGCCAGGGGTGACATAAAGGGCCATGTGGGCTGGGCTTCCTCGTGAAGAAGCCGAGCTGAGCAGACCCAAGTGGGTCTGAAAGGGAAAATGTCCCTGGGCCTTCTGTACAGATCATTCTCTGGCCCAAGTCACTACTAGGAGGACATTCAGAGGGGGACTCTGTCTCCTGGGGCCAGACTCCTGCCCTGGTCCCAGCTGCTCAGGGGAACTGACCATCCAGCAGGGCCCAATGCGATCATGAGTCCTTAAAAACAGAAAAGGCACCATCGATGCAGCAGGAGAATGAGCCACGGCAATTCAAAGTGGAAGAATGACGCAACCCAATGCTGGTGGCCATGAAGGGGGCCACTGACCAGGAATGGGTAGCCAAGAGCCATCCCTGGCTGACAGCTGGCACGGAAAGGGGAGCCTCAGTCCCACAGCTCCAGGGAACTGAATGCAGAGAAGCTAAATGAACCCAGAGGCTGATTCTCATCAGGGCCTTTCAGAAGGGAATGAGGCCCTCGATTCTGGCCTGTGAGACTGGAACAGAGAACCTGCTGAGCACCCCGTGTCCAAGCTCCTGACCACTGTTGTGAGCTGCTATGCCAAGCTGGCTATGCCAAGCTGGAAAGAAGGGACGGGGGATGGGGAAGGGACAGTACAGGGCCCACGATGCTGACCTGGGGACTGGGCCTGGCTGCTGACCCCACATGCTCAGAGCGAGGGGGCAGGGAAGAACCATCCTGAGCAGGTGCAAATGGACTCATTCACTCAACCGACTTCCTCCAAGCACTAGCTGCAACGTAAGTGCTGCCCGGGGGTCCAAGCTCCAATCTCATGGAGAAAAAGAGGGCCAAACAGACTCAACCCAGTGAAAGAAGTTTCCCAGGAACAAAGACCCTGAAGTGAAGGGAGGACAGAGAAGGGTCATCAATCCACCAGGAGTCCAGAATGCTTTCCTGGGACTGAAGCCTTATCGTGGGTCTTGGTAGTTCAGGAGGGAGGCTGGGGTGGTGGGCCGGCCCTGAACAGAAAATGCAGAGATCAGCATGGCAAGTTCTGAGGGAGGGCAGCAGACTAGCAGGGGACCACAGGTGGGCCAGGGCAAGCTCGGGGGGCCTCCCAGGCCAGCTGAGGATGCTGAGCAGGGGTGAGATCATGCGACACAGACACACTGCAGGCTGCCGCCCAGAATCAGCATGACAGGCCTGCACTGGGGGACCCGGGCACTTATGCTCTGGGGTGTATGCCAGCCTCAAGGTTGCTGGGTGGTCAGCACCTGGCACAGAACAAACAACCTCTGTTAGCTTGAAAGGTCACTGTAAAGACAGGGGTAGGTCCTTGAGACCCTAACTACATCAGGGAAAGTAGCAAAGGAGAGGAGTCTGGTACAGAACTGAGGGTCCAGGCCTAGGGGCACAGGAAAGCCAGCTGTGGGGACAGCAGACAGTCGCCTCTCCCTGTGGCTCCACCTCAAACGCATAAGCAGGCTCTGATCCCCTCAGGAGGATGCAGCAAGGACTCTTTGGATGGTGACCAGCCATCGTATGATTCCCCCTTCCTGAAAGATGGGACAACATACTCCAAACTTCAACCTCTGCCACAAAGACAGTAAAGTACGGGACAACATCCTCCAAACTCTAACCTCTGCCACAAAGATAGTAAAGACAGATGACCCTGAGGTCATCTGGCTACAGGATTTCTGCCCATTCCAACCGGGCCCAGAAGACCTGGCCTGCCAGCGCCTCCCTTGGGGGCTGCCAGTCAGTCCCACCCCTAAAGGATTTACTTGCCTCAGTGTGGTAAATATTAGTGGCTCGCATTTCTCTAAACACACAGTGTTTTCCATGTATGGATTCATCTCAACCTCAAAATGGTCCTAAGTGCTATTATTAGCCCATTTTGTAGTTGGACTGGCAGAGGGGTTTTGAATTTTAAATTTTGTTTTAGCTGACGAATCCCTCCTTGAAAGGAAATAGTAAAAGAAAAACCAGGATGCAAAACAGATGGATTGGAGCCTGGGAGGAAGGGGTGGAGGGTGGACCTGGTGTCCCATATAGTCAACAGTCTCCCCACAGTGACTCCCAAGGGGTCCTAACAAACCAAGGGCCCTGAAGACTGGAGTCTGAGGTCAGCGCTCATTCAGCTGGAGTCCCTTTCCTGAGGACCACCCAACTGGCCTGGCTGAGGGGAGGGCGGTGAAGCTGTGGGAGAGCTTTGAGAGATGGGACTGTCCACCCTTCACCAGGCTTCACCAACCTCGAGGTGGACTGGGGAAGGCTGGCTCCTGAGTCTGGACCATGAACCCCTTTTATCTCTGGAACCCCTTCCTTGGGAGCCCCCACACCAGCCGAGCCCCGCTGACAGGCTCAGGGCCCAGCGCTCGAGTGTGGCAGATTCTATGGGAGCAGGAGGGCAGGAAGGGCGGGCAGCCAGGGCTCTGAAGAGAAAGGCTGGAGAAGGCAGGGAGGGCCTCCAGCGTCAGCGCAGCTGGCTAGAGGGGCTCCTGGATACCACCACGGCTGGCCCCCAACTTACAGCCCAGGACCCCTGAGGCCAAGAGAGCACGCGTCCTGCCCAGGTTTCTCAGCGGCTGGGTGGCAGGACTTGAACTGGAAGCCAGATTTCTTGACCTCTGGCTCCAGCCCCTGGTCCCAACTCTATCTGTGAGAATCAGACTAAGGCAGGACCAGACAAGTCAAACGAGGACGAGGGACTCAATCGGAATCTCCATTCTGCTCTAAGTTGCCGGATGACCAGCGGCAGGAAGCACCTGCTTGTCCCAACTTCGCCAAAGGACCCTGCGGGGTGTAACGCCCTTCCATCGCCCACCTTCCACCCCGGCACGCTGCCTCGGCCACTTCACAGACGGCCGGAGAACGGCCGGCGGCCCGCCCGGTGGGGTCTAGCCCCGGAAGCCGCCCGTTCCAGGCACAACCCGGGCGCTGACCGCACACACGAGCGCCTCTCCGCACAGGCACAAGCCCACCGCCTCCCGCGCGCACACACACCCGCCCTGTGCATTCAGTCAGCAGCACCCAAGCCCTCGCTCACAAACTCCCACACTCCCCCGGCCCCCGCC
>SJYX01024865.1:353603-408512 GCA_006410675.1 Oreotragus oreotragus
CGGCGCGGACGCCCCGCCCACAGCCCTTCCGGCCAGGCCACGTGACCGCGCGCGCACGTGTTTCGGCCTCTAGGTGCCGCGGGCCGGAAGCCGGTCCCGGCCGGCGCCCGGCCGCTGTCCACCGAGAGCAGGCCTCGGCTAGCCGGCGAGGCGGCGGGTCCGGGAACGGCGCAGAGGCGGCACCCATCGGAAGGCAGGCAGCGGCCTGGCCATGAACCCCAGGGGGCTATTCCAGGACTTCAACCCGAGTAAGTTCCTCATCTACGCTTGCCTGCTGCTCTTCTCAGTGCTGCTGCCCCTCCGACTGGACGGCGTCATCCAGTGGAGCTACTGGGCCGTGTTCGCCCCCATCTGGTTGTGGAAGCTTCTGGTCCTCGCGGGCGCCTCTGTTGGCGCGGGCGTTTGGGCGCGAAACCCGCGCTACCGCACGGAGGGAGAGGCCTGTGTGGAGTTCAAGGCCATGCTGATCGCCGTGGGCATCCACCTGCTGCTGCTCATGTTCGAGGTCCTGGTCTGCGATCGGGTCGAGCGGGGGACCCACTTCTGGCTGCTGGTCTTCATGCCGCTCTTCTTTGTGTCCCCGGTGTCCGTGGCCGCCTGCGTTTGGGGCTTCCGACACGACCGGTCCCTGGAGCTGGAGATCCTGTGCTCCGTCAACATCCTGCAGTTCATCTTCATCGCCCTAAGGCTGGACCGGATCATCCACTGGCCGTGGCTGGTGGTGTTTGTGCCACTGTGGATCCTCATGTTATTCCTTTGCCTGGTAGTCCTCTATTACATCGTCTGGGCCCTCCTGTTCCTGCACTCCCTGGATGTAGTTGCTGAGGAGCGAAGAACCCACGTGACCATGGCCATCTGCTGGGTAACGATCGTGGTGCCGCTGCTCATTTTCGAGGTTCTGCTGGTGCACAGGCTGGATGGACACAACATGTTCTCCCACATCTCCATATTCGTCCCCCTTTGGCTCTCGTTAATCACATTAATGGCCACAACGTTTAGGCGAAAAGGGGGCAACCATTGGTGGTTTGGTATTCGCAGAGATTTCTGTCAGTTTCTGCTTGAAATTTTCCCATTTTTAAGAGAATATGGGAACATTTCCTATGATCTGCATCATGAAGATAGTGAAGACGCTGAAGAAACATCGGCTCCAGAAGCTCCTAAAATTGCTCCAATGTTTGGAAAGAAGGCCAGGGTGGTGATAACACAGAGCCCTGGGAAATATGTCCCCCCACCCCCCAAGTTAAATATTGACATGCCTGATTAAACCTCGCTTCCGGGGAGTGCTCACAAGTGGAAGATAAGTCATATACACACAAAATCCACCTTACTTTGGCCTCTTTGCCCATCCATGCCAAATCTGGAACTGAAAACAGGCTTCAAAACATCATTTCATGCTTTGAAATTGCTGCCCATCAATGACTCATCAGTATTCACCAGAGATGCAGGAGGTTCTTTTACTGTGTAGGTGTGTGTGTGTGCACACATGTAGTGTGCCTCCATGTGTGAGGAACGTGTTTTCTGGGCTCATGCTTGCAGAGCTAGCTGAAAGCAGTAAATTGAGTTGTTCTGGTAGGTCCTCAAATGGAATAACTACCTGGGTTTTTTTAAAGTGGTACTATACCTATTGAAAGTATTTAGAAAAGTATTTTTATACACTGCTAAGGTAAAATTGTATTTCAGATTTTGCCTGCTGTGACATAATAGCAGATGTAAAGAATTCTCTTTCCCACCACTATGCATATAAACCTCATAGTTGTTATTTTCAATGTTTTCCACTGTTAAAATGGTTTTTCTTTCAACTTAGTACTGATACTGGTCTTTAATAGCCTAATAGGTGAATTTTTCTAATGCAGTGAGTCCACCCATATTTATATGACTGTTTTAGCAATGTAATATATATTATGTTGAATTCTAGTTCTGTGCAGTGTATTATGTTAAAGTATATATTTTTTAAGTTTGTGAAGATATATATGTCTACTGCACATGTTGTTAAAAATTGCTTAAAACATGAATATGTACCTGGTGTGGGGTCTTATCAGTTCTAGGCAAGAATACAGGGATTGAAGATTGCGAGAATCTTACTAGTCAGGTGTTAGATGATTCTAGCAGTTGGGAGGTTTCTCTTGGAAGGGACCACTGTCCTTTGGGAACAGGTGACATGCCCCAGTGTGGTATCAGACCCTAAAGTGACACCGTTATTTAGCACCTTGAATTATTCCACACAGGCAAGAACATCTCTTCAGGAACAATCAAAAGAAGCGATGGTTTGTCCATTTCTAAGAATCACAGAATCTTAGTTGCCCGTGATACGATGGTGTTTGTACTTGTCATTGGAAAGCCAGGGAAATTGACTGTAACCTGAAATGGCCAACAGATTCAAGTATTAATTTAAGGCCCAACGTTCTTGATCGGGCAGTGACAGGGAAATAATAGCTCAGGTTATTTTTAAAATAAGTAGTTTTTCTAGGTACTGGTGGTACCAGGGAATCAGAAGGGTGAAAAGCATATCCTAGGAGAGTAATGTTCTTCTGACTAAGAACAAATAAATGCTTTCAAAAGGAGGTTACCCTTTAAAAAGGTTAAAAGTAAAAGGAGCATTGATGTTATTACCAGGCTCCATATGAACTTAAGTAAACAGTCTACCTGGTGAGAGGACAGTCTTGCAGCAAAAGCCAGCCCTTTGGAACCTGAGTCCTTGGTAGCCTACGGGCGCCGTATCTCAGTTTAGTCACCTAGAGCTGAACTGAGGTCAGAGCCATGCGCAGCTGGCTCCTGCCAGCCATCAGGATGTTGGAGGTGGCCTGAGCACCAGTGCGTGTGATGTTGCCTAAGCAAGGCTTCGTTTGCTTTCTCAGTAAATCTGTATTGAGGACCTACTCTGAGCCAGACATGCATGTGCAGATCCATTGGAGAGCAGTTCAAAGGTGGCCCCAGCCTACTCATCACAGTAGCCTGCCTATGGGAAAAGCTAGGCCAACACACATGGGAGGCTGCCACTGGCTCAGGGTGAACTTCACTTGGAACCTCAGGCCCATATTTCTTTCTGGAGCCCTGCCCTGAAGGCCCTTCCACTCCCAAATAATACCTCAAATGGCTTAGCTTACACTTTGGGAAGACCTGGGAGGAAAGGAGGTTACCTGAGGAATCAAAGGGCAGGTTCACTGGCAGCATTGGGATAACCCGTCCCTCCTGGTTACAGTTTGAGGCCAGGGACTTGTTGACACCTGAAACAATCCCTCCCAACCTGGGGGGTCACCCCCGACACTTACCCTGCCCATCTCCTCACTATCCCAGGGTGGCCTGGAGTTGGAAAGCCAGTGCCTAGATGTGATGACGCGCTTGCTCACCCATTGGGTCTTCCCCTGTCAAGCCACTTTCCTGCCTCAAGACCATATTAAGTGAAAACGGTGGTAATGACAATTGTAGAAAAGTTGTTTCATCTGTAAAAGTGAATACAGTCTCAGCTCTGCCTGGGGATTTACCTAACTGCCAGTGCGACTCTGACTATCCACAGTAGTAGCATGTGTTAAATTCCCTAACTAGTTTGTTCTGTAAGATGCTTAGTCAGTTTTTACTGTGAAACATCCTCAAAAATCTCAGCACCCTACCAATTACATATTTTCACCCTGGGACCTTACACTCCAGGCTGCGAGTATGGTCCAGGTCTGTCCCATGAAGCATCCCGCATCCCTGATTCTATTCCAGGTCCCGCAGCAGGATTAGCAGT
This sequence comes from Oreotragus oreotragus, assembly GCA_006410675.1. Taxonomy (NCBI): domain Eukaryota; kingdom Metazoa; phylum Chordata; class Mammalia; order Artiodactyla; family Bovidae; genus Oreotragus; species Oreotragus oreotragus. Next base: position 357,331 of record SJYX01024865.1, read on the forward strand.
CCCTGGGAGATGTCCTTTCTCATGGCAGAAGCACAAGAGGCCAAGCCAATCCCACAAGCAGACCCGTAATCCCTACTCACACGTGGTGTATGTGTTGGTCCAAGCACAAGGCCAAAGCCCAACCTCAGGGTGGCAAGTTCAAGCCGAAGGAATGATGACAGTCTGCACCAATGTTGTGAGATAGTTTTGAAGGCTGGAATCACATAATTTGTGGTAGAGTTATTTCCCCCCTAATGTTTTACAAACGTTCTGTTATGTTTTAAAGTTCACTGTTTACTACTGTAATAATAGAAGGGAATCTTGGGAGGGAGGAGGGATTTGAGGTGAGATGAGAAAGACCCTGCATGAAGACTCCTCTAGCGTGGAGGGTTCTAGGGGCTCCACACACAATGGGTTTATAACAGTGCTGGACTCAAGAGGGTTTCCCTGGGGACCCTGCAGGGTGTTCTGGAAAGGTCCAACCTGAGCACAGGGGGACCAGCCAGGTAGGAGGTGCTGGGAAACAAGGAAGAAGTGGAGTCTAGGTGGGCCTCAGCAGCAGGTGAGGGTCAGAGTGGACCCTCCTGTCCAGGCCTCTGACTGGTGGAGGAAGCCATCAGGAGCATCCAGGAAGCTCACACGCTGGCAGGAAGACTGGGACCAAACTCAGCAGGCATGTGTGGATCAAGGGAAGTTGTGCTGCCAGAAACCCCAGCAAGTTTGTACCTCAGGGACCATCTGGTGAGGATGCTGCAGCTGGTGACCCCACCATCTGTCACAAGGCGCTGCCACCAGAATGACAAGTGCCACCAGTGTGGCCCCTGCTGCTGTGAGTGCCTCCTCAACCATCTGCCAGAAGCTCTGGACTCCAGTACCGGAGGGCAGGTGTGATGGCCAGTCCTCAGGTGTGCACCTGCCCTTCAGATTCTAGGACTGAGAGGGGAGGTGACCTGGCTCCTGTGGAGCTGGGAGGAGGAGGCTGGCCATGCTCAGCTAAAACATGCTCAGTAGAGGGTCTGCCCAGAAGAGAAGGGTGTTCAGACACTGGGTGACCAGAGCTACTGATCAAATCAGTCATGTGTCCTTATGAGCTTATGCTTCAAAATCATGGCTCCCGTCTGGCGGGACACAAGTGGCCTCTAGACCAAGCAGGGATCACCCCTCCCCGAGGGAGAAGGGAGACGACGCAGAGCTGCTGCATTCATTCCTTCATCCACCTCCTAATCCACGTTGAGAGACGTCTCTTCCTTTCCTGTCATGTTCTCTGTATATTCTAGAATGTGTGGATTGAAGTGACTACCAGAGCAGGCCTCCAAATGCAGTCTGAGGATCCCAGGCGCCTATAAGCATCTCCCCTCCCCACAACACCTCTGGGGGATGCAGATTCTCTTCATGCTTCAGCCGAGATGACACACCACAGCAGGTGAGATGCGGACACAGACCTGAGACGCAGTGCCTTCCACTAAGCCAGATGCTAAAGGTTTGCAAAAATGCAAAAACAATGCCACTCCTCTACTCACCAGATTTCTTGTTATTTTTCATTAAAAAAAAAAAGTTTACATGTAATGGACTTTTTAAAAAATAATATTTTTTAAAGTCATCATTTTTTCCTGTCTATCGTGGTAAATGTTACTACTCACATAAAAGCACCTTGGGGTCCTCAACAATGTGTAAGAGTGTTAAAGGGGTCCCATGACCAAAAACTTTAGAGAACTGCCTCCCTGTATTCCTATGGGCAGGAGAGAGAGGAAGGAAAATGAAAACTGTGTGAGATACATTAAAACCCATGTCCATGGCAGGGAAGGGACAGCAAGAGGCACTGGTCTGCCCCACAGCTTATGGGATGCTCCCTCCTCTGCTACCCTCCACGGCCCCATTGGCCTCCGCCCGCACCTCAGGTGGCTGGGTTATGTAACCCAGCAGCGTAACTCATACCTTCATTCTGGGGAGCCTGAGCCCTTTGCTGGTCTTGCTGGGTTTTCATTTATTAATAGTTTCACCTAAAACTATGAGGGTCCTGAGGGAATGCCTGGAAATGGCCATAATCCTCTTCCCTTTTTGTGGCAGCCACACTTATCCCCAGAGATCCTGCCCCCCCACCCACCCCACTCCAAGGGTGGCTGTGTTGGCTGGAGGACAGTAACCCTGACCGCCAGGAGGAAGCAGTGATGGACAGTCATCCCCCTGGAGCTCATGGGCCACCTCTGTGTTCTCAGGATGTCCTGTTGGCTAAATCGTTCACTGAAGGGCCTGAGAGGGGAAGTGGGTTTCAACACCTCCCTCTGCCGCGGGGGCTGCAGGCTCCCCAGGTCCCCTACTCCACCCACTGATGCCCTTCCCCTGTGTGTCATCTGCCACCACCCTGTATGCAGAGTGTGGGTCCCCTTGGTCCATCCCATCTCGTCCCCTGCCAACCCCTGCTGTTCCCAGTAGCCTGGCCACAGGGGCTGTCCCTCCTGGGCGAGGGCCTCCCACCCCCACCAGTGCCTCCTGCCCTACATCCTCTGCTCCACAGCACAACCCTCTCACATCTTGACCTGAGCAACTCTCTGGAGTGGAAATATGACGAGTCAGATGTGGCTGAAGTCCCACCCCTTATGGCCCACCCCCACTTCCCACTACCCAGCTTGTTTAGTGACAGGACTCTGGGTGTATGCTGGGGGGTTGGGGGGCTGCTGTCCTGGTGGTTAAATATTCTGAACATCACTTATGGCCCCTTGTCTACTCAAGGCCTGACTTGCCCTTCTCCTTGGTCCCTGCCTGGCTCTCGTCCCCTTGGACAGGACACCTGGGCCTGGTCTTCCCGCTGACCCTGAGGACCAGGCCAGTCTCAGCCCCAGGCCAGGGGTGCATGCTATAACCACAGGACTGTGAAGCATCAAACACCCCTAAGAGCTGGGAGACCAGGGCCATAGCCACCTAGACCCAAGCCCTAGCCGAGGGAGGTTAATGGGGCCAGAACACCCAGGCAGGGCAGTCTCTGAATGGCCACCTTCCTTCCCAGAGGCTTTGGGTGGAAGTCACAGGTTGGGGCGCCCCCACCTGGGATGTCCCCAAGACCCTGCCACCCATAGACCTGCTTAAGGACCCCAGCAGATGAGAACAGGCCCAGCAGGCCTCCCAGCACTCCACGAGTACCTGGACCAGCCCTGGGCATCTATGGGAGGGGAAGACCCAGAAAGGAAGAAGGCACAGGCCCCTCCATCACAAGGACACAGCCCCTGCACACAAGGTCAAGCAACAGCCATGTGCCCAATACACAGTCTCAGCTCAGGCCACCGTGAAAGAAGACTATAACCTGGGTGACTTACACTAGTCTACTTTCCCACAGTTCTGGAGGCTGGACGTCTGAGATCAGGTCCTACCCTGTCAGATTCTGGTGAGGGCTCCTCCTGGCGGGCAGATGACCCCCTTCCCACAGTGACCTCACTGTGACCTCATGTGGAGGAGACAGAGGAAACAAGATCTCTGGTGTTTCTTCTTACAAGGGCACTAATACCATCATGTGGCCCCACCCTCATGACCTCATCTAAACTGAATCATCTCCCAAAGGCCCCATTTCTGAATGTAATCACACTGGGAGGTAGGGCTTAAATTTACGAATTTGGGCTAGCAGGGGGTGAAGCTGGGGGGGACAGTTCAGTCCCAGGCACCCACTAAACATTACAGGCCCAAAGGCAGGTGTTCTGAGCACCTTACTGAGTACCTTCTGTCTACCAAGTGCAGTGATATGAGATCACAGAAAACACACGCTCTGGTCTCTGTCCCCAGTCCCTGATACAGGGCTCCGGACTCTTATAAATTCCTAAGCAGTAAAGAGCATTGCTAAGTGAAGCAGTACTAAGACATCGTTGTTTGCTCTAGCATCTTTTGCTACTCTGGTTAGCTCCTGGGTGGAGCTGGTCACCAGAAAGACAAAACGATTACATGCTTGGGATTTTCATGGCCACCCCCGTGTACTGGAGAGAGGAGAGGGGCTGGGGATGGAGTCAGTGAGGATCATATCCACATGAGGGAGCCTCCATCAAACCTCACTGGTATGTGGTTGGAGAGCTCCCAGATAGAGGAACCAGGTGGGTGATGCTCCCAAATTCCTCAGGAACAGAAGTGCCATCACCAGGGACCCTCACAGACCTGGACCCTGCCCCCAAGTAAGGTCAAAATTGCAGGTGCCAGGGGTTAGGACTTGACCAGATCTTTCAGGAGGGCATGATTCCACCAACAGGAAGGTCACAGTGAGCAGTCCTGCCTCCAGGAACCCATGAGTCTAAGTTGTAAGAGGCAAGATTTCTGTCAGTTTGGGGAGATTTTCTCAACTACAAGATCCACCTTCTCCGTCACCTGTCCAGGAGCCTCCCTCTCTCTCTGGCCTGGGGGTGGGAGCCAGGTGAGGGGCAGAGCTGCTCTGCTCACCCCACAGTGACAAGGCCCTGCCCTCCCTGTAAATCCAAGCAGTATCTGCTCACAGCCCCGAGAGGGAGGAATTCCCAGGTGGCTCCAAACAAGAAGGGTCCCCTTCACAGAGAGGCCATGCTTTACCTGAGGGCCCTGCAGGTAAGACTTGAGGAACAGGCCCCGGCCCTGCCCTCCAGAGGATCTGTTTTGGGTCAGCAGGTCCTGCTTCAAATCCCACCCAGGTAAGTTCAGCCTGGTCACCAGGCTGGAGCAGTGGAAAGGTGGGACCAGGGAAGGTGGGCAGGGGACAGGTTGGCTTGTCTGCAGAAGCTCGGGGAGGTCCCAGAGGGAGCAGCACAGCCCCTGCTCCTCTCAGAGGGCCAGGAGGGTAGACCAAAGCACCTCATCCTTTGCTAAAGCTGGCAGCTTCTAGGATCTGGCCATGCCTGTGAGGCCCTGAAACCTAGAGGCCTCACAGCAGGACACTCGCTGTTTTGGGTCTTGCTCTTGGTCCTCAATAATTTCCCTGGTAAAGAATCTGCCTGCCAAGCAGAAGACACAGGTTTGATCCCTGGAGTGGTAAGATCCCCTGGAGAAGTGGCAGCCCACTCCAGTACACTTGCTTGGAAGATCCTGATGCTGGGAAAGATTGAGGGCAAAAGGAGAAGGGGGTGGCAGAGGATACTATGGTTAGATAACATCACTGACTCAATGGACTTGCATTTGAGCAAACTCCGGGAGATAGTGGAAGACAGAAGAGCCCGGTGTGCCACAGTCCACAGGGTCTCAAAGACTCAGACACAGCTTAGCAACTGAACAACAGACTAGTCTGCAGCTAATGGTAAAAGTCAGAACCAGTCAGTACCACCTCCTCCAGGAAGCTCTCCTTGATGCCCCCTGCCCATTTGGGATGAATGAATATCTCTGGCTTCCCCGTTTCATAGCGCTCATCTTGCTGTATTAACAGGATCTGTTTCTACACCTGATCCCTTCGAGGGTGGGGGCGGGGCCTCCTTGAGGGCTGGCCAGTTGTCCCAGATCGCTGATGGGCCTGGCACACTGCCAGTTGAAGGATAAGCGGATGAGTGAACCAGGGCACTGGCGCCAGCTCCTGAGCCGTCACCTCCTGACTGTCCAGAGGGGATGAGAAGCGAGAAGCAGGATCAGATAAGAGAGGTGGGGAGCGGGTGATCAAGGGTAGTGAGAAGCACCCAGGGCCCCTTGCAGAGAAGTTGCTCGGCAGCTGGAGCAGGCAAAGCAAAGGTCCCAAAACCTCAGGAAGCGATGGATCAAGGCTGGCTGGAGCCATGACACACCCACGCGAGGCACAGCCCGGGAGCCTCACCGTGTGTTTAACCATGGAGGGCAGCACTGACCTCATGCAGATGTGCTTCTAGATCTTTGGGCCTCATCATCTCAACTCCCAAGAGACCAATCAGAGTCTGAAAGTCTTTTCAAGGCTCCAGTGGTGGAGCTAAGCCCAGGGCCCTCTTGGCATGACTTGGACCTTCCAAATCCCTGGACAGAATAGCCTCTGCTGGAGGGACAGAGGGCCTCTCTGCCAAAGGGAGATGTTGGAGGGGCAGGGTCGGGGGAGTTTGTGGGGGACTGTGGTCTGACCACAGTGTCAGCCTGCGGGAGGCCAGTGAGCTGGAGCAGACACAGCAGCCACTCCCCCCGGGGGCCCATTCACTTGTTGGCCATGGCCATGCCCTGCTGCCCCCACCCCCTAGAGCAACCCTAGCAGCACTCACAGGTTCAGAGAGCACCAGCAGCACCAGCAGCAAGGCCAGGACCATAAAGCATAAAGTGCAGGGGTGGTGCATGGATCCAGACCATCCCCGGCATCCTCCTGACCTTTATGGGGACCCACTGCACCTCTCTGGCTCAGGCACCATCCTGCTGTTTTGATGTACCAGACAGCCTCAGGTCAAAGGCCCACACAGTGTGGGAGAGTTGGGGACATCAAGGCGGATGAAGAGGCCACACCATCAGGCAGACAAGCCCAGGCGGGAAGACCTGCAGAAGCAGCGAGCCGCTCTGGCTGCTGCTGGGACTCGGGGCTGGATGGGTCTCCCGACACTCAGGCTCCGGCTGCCCTGCCCTCCTCTCCAGCTGGGGAGCAGGTGAGCACCCCCCGGGAGGTTTTCCCACAGACCTGAGAAACAAAACCATCCACAGGGCCTCTCAAACTGTGTCTGGATCTCCGTAATGAACTGATGAGCTGGAGGGAAGTGCAAGATGGCAGGAAGCCCCATCTCACCCCTCAGTTCTGGGCCTGCAGGCCATCCCCCCACCAGCCTCCTTGGGACAGCTCCCTTCTGAAGGACCCCCCACATTTACCTTCATGACTTGTGCAATTGCTGACTCCCCTGAAGGTGCCCTGGGAGGGCAGAAACAGAGTTGCTTTTGGAAAGATTGGTTACTGGGTGAAAATTCCTCTTTTTCTCAGTAAGCCTAGGAAGGAATCGAAGTTTCTGCTGGCGTGGTTTCTGCCTCCTCTTTCTAACTGTGACTTTTCTGACTGTAGCAGGGGTTTCTGTTTGGACATCTTTACTATGATCTTGATATGAGCCGTTATTCTATCTTTTTCAGGTAATTTAGTGTGCTTTCCATTTCCTGTGTCTTTTCTCATTTTTTAAAAATGAGTTATTTGGTTTTTTTAAAAATTATTTTGGCCACACTGGGTCTTCATTGCTATGCATGGGCTTTCTCTGGTTGTGGCAAGTGGGGGCTACCCTCTAGCCGTGGTACATGGGTTTAGCTGTCCCATGCTGTGTGGAATCTTCCCAGACCAGGGATCAAACCAGCGTACCGTGCATTGGCAGGCAGCTTCTTCGCCAGTGGACCACCAGGGAAGTCTTCCTGTCTCTTTTTCACAACAGTTTTCAAATAAAGGTTGAATTTGAACAAGGCCTCCTCTTCTAGGAGGTCTCTGTCCTAACATCTCACCCCAAGTCACCCCCTCCTATCCGTTCTTCCCTCAAGATGGGACTGTCCTTCAAAGCATCTTCCAGTGTTGTCTACAACTGTTCTTTCTTTGATGGATTTCTGAAGGATGCTTTGGTCACAGTTACTTGAAACAGGATGCGATTCCATCCATTTTCTCAATCTTTCTGGCGAGCCTCAGCCCAACTATCTGAGTACATAGATTTCTCATCTTTCGGGTCTTTTTGAGGACTCTCTGTTGAGCTCAAGGAAAGATTGGGATTTCCAAGCTTTTTGTTATACGTCTCCAGTGTTTGTGTTGCCTCCAAACAAGAACAATATGAAGTGTCTTATCTAAAGTGACGAAGTCCTGCGGTAGGACTGACTTCTCAGCCCACTGATTCAGCAGCTTGAGGACTTCATCAAGGCTCTGCCTGTCTGCTGCTGCCTCTGTGGTAGCTTCATCCTCAGCCTCATCCCCAGAGGCCGCCGCTGTTTCAGACACTGGGTCGGAGAAACAGCATCTCCAGCTCTCAGCTGGGAACAAAGGAATCCTCCTGAGAAGCCCTCCGGCAGACTTCACCCATCTCACTGGCCTGAAGTGGGTGAAGGGTGAACTACACTGATGGATTTTCATTTCTGGATAAATCCTACTTAGTCTTTATGTCATCTTCTTTTAAATGTATTATTGGATTCAATTTGGCCGAGTTTTGTTAGGAAGTTTTGTACCCACGCTTATAAAAGATGTTGATTTGTAGTTTCCTTTTTGTTAAGTCTTTGTCTAGTTTTAACAACAGGGAAATGCTGGTCTTAAAGAATAATTTGGGGGTATTCCCTTTCCCATTTGTTGCAAAGCTGTATAGAATAAGAGTTCCTTCTTCCTTAAATGTTAGTTAACGTTCTCCATTGAGACCATCTGGGCCTGCTTTTCTCTGTGGGAAGATATCTAACTACAGCTGAAGGTTCTTTTGTTTGTTCACGTACATGCTGTCTACAGCTCTTTTGTCCTATACTGACAGTAGTTCCAAGAGGCAATATGGGTGGCAAAGCTTAGAATATATATATACCTGGATCTTTTCAGAAAAAGTCTGCTGATTCCTGTGTTTAAGACAGTGAAGCCTGAGCTTAAGAGCTGACTGATGAAGCTACATGTGAATTTTAGATATTTTACTCACTGACTGAAATCTCAGAGAATGTGACACAGCACTAATGGCTCTCTCTTATCTGTAAATTAGAAATACCAGCAGTCAACTTCTGTAAGGCTTATTTCATTTCGAGCCTAAGACTATTCTCTCAGGTTTTCCCCCCTGGAATTTCTTTTATATGGCTACTCAGGTTATCCACGTCTTGAATGAGCTTGGTAGTTTGTGTCTTTGAGAGAATTTGTCCATTTCTCCTAAATTGTCAACTTTATTGGGATAAAGTTGTTCATAACATTCCCTTATTATTTAAAATTATATTTTGTCTTTTCCATTGAATGAAAGATTCTTTTAAAATTCTATAGTGCTTTATGGTTTTCATATACACAATTTCATATAATCCCCCCTTATCATCCTATAGGGTCTACTGATTCTGTTGTGATGTCATCTTATTACCCAGCAACTGGGTTGGCCTCTTGGTAGGTGCCAAGCCAACAGACATGACCAAACCAAAGCTCAGGAGAAGATAAGGTTTATTACTTGCAGCAAGTAAGAACACCAGGGATCTTTTCCAAAGCAGTGTCTCCCCAAAATCGCAAAACTGGGGAAGTTGTAAGCTAAGGGTCCAGGCATATTCAGGAGGGGGACTGAGCAGAAGAGAATTCAGCACAGATTTGGGACCAAGAGAGACAAAGTCCAAGCTTCAGTAGATTTAAATCAGGAGCATCAACACCATCATTCCACCCCTTACCTGGGTGGGGGCCTTACTTCTCACAGAACTCAGAGATACAGTGTTGTGTGTATCCCTTGATGGGGACCAGGACCCTGCCCGCAAGGCTGTGCTGTTGTTTCTTGGCTGCTGCCCCCTTGGCTCACCTCCTCTCCCTTCCTTGATTAGCAACTGTTTGAACCTGCCCTTTGGAACTCAACTGTCGCTGGTGGCTCAGGGGGTAAAGAGTCTGTCTGCAATGCAGGAGACCCAGCTTTGATCCCTGGGTTGGGAAGATCCCCTAGAGAAGGAAATGGCAACCCACTCCAGTATTCTTGCCTGGAAAATCCCATGGATGGAAGAGCCTGGCAGGCTACAGTCCATGCAGTTGCAAAGACTGAGTGACTTCACCTTGGAACTCAGGGAAGGTCATGGAGGCTAAAACCTATTCCCTATAAACAGGAAGGACTTCCCTGGTGGCTCAGATGGTAAAGAATCCACCTGCAGTACGGGAGACCTGGGTTCGATCCCTGAGTTGGGAAGATTCCCCTGGAGGATGGCATGGCAACCCACTCCAGTATTTTTGCCTGGAGAACCCCCATGGACAGAGAAGCCTGGCGGGCTACAGTCCACAGGGTTGCAAAGAGTCAGACACAAATGAGCGACAAAGTATAAACAAGAAACAGGGGACACAGAAAGAGTTTGTACCAGGAGCCCCACAGGGTCCTGCTCTGTTTCAACCTCCCTACTTGTAAGTTTTGATTTCTCCCTTTTCCCCTTAGTTTTACTCATTAGAGATTTATTAATTTTATTGGTCTTCTCAAGAAATCACTTTTCGGTTACTTTTATTTCCTCTTGTTGTATTTTTTGGTTCTCATTTTCATTGATTACTGCTTTTTATTATGCTTTCTGCTTACTTTGGACTCAATTACTTTCTCTTACTCTTTTTAAGGTGTAATCTGGGGTCATTGATTTGAGAACTTTTCTGGTAGAAGCATTAAGTGGTATAAATTTTCTTTTACTAATTTAGCTGTAGCCAGCAGGCTTTGAGGGTTTGTTTTTATTTTCAACTAAAAACACTTAATTTCCCTTTTGATTCCTTTTCACCACTAAGTTACTTAGAAGTGGGTTATTTAGTTCCTGAATACCTGAGGATGTTCTAGATACCTTTCTGCCATTGATTTCTAGCTTGATCCCGTTGTGCGTGTGCTCAGCTGCTTACATCATGTGTGTGTGCTTTGCAACCCTATGGACTGTAGCCTGCCAGGCTCCTCTGTCCATGGTTTTTCCAGGCAAGAATACTGAAGTGGGTTGGCATTCCTTCTCCAGGGGATTTTCCTGACCCAGGGATCAAACCCACATCTCCTACATTGGCAGGTGGATTCTTTACCATTGAGCCACCCTGGAAGTCTCTTAATCCCATTACAGTCAGACAATATGCTTTGTATGATTTGAATCTTTTAAAATTCATTTGGATTTGAGGTTGGGAGCAGGGGCTAGGGTTTTATGTGTTTATTCCTACTGATGAACTTAAAACATACGAGCAAGAATAAAAGTATGAAAAGGGAAAAGCAGTGCCGCCCAAAGGCCAGTTATCCGAATCACCCAGGGCTTTCTGAAGGGTAACTCCATGGGTGGGGTGGCCTGGGCTCTTTATCTGTGTCGCTGGCAATGTGTCTTGGCAGTGAAAAACTTCATGTCAGACACTTAAAATGTTAGAAAGTGCCTTGTAAGGCACCTACACTAGAGAAGCATTGAAGCCTCCGGGTATGGCTGAGGCCTTACATACTTCTCCTGGCGCTTCTACTGGCTCTGCTTCGCGCATTCCCAGGCTCTGTTGTTTAGTACATAGTCATTTAAGACTCAGGTTTCCTCGGTGAAGTTTTACTCTTTTCCCATTATGTGTTATCTGTCTTTATTCCTGGTAGTGTTCCTTGTTTCATGAAACTCACATAGTGTAACATAAACCGTTTTAAAGTGCCCAGTTCATCAGAATTTAGTACATGCACAATGCAGTGCAGCTGTCGCCTCTCTCTAGGGCCAGCATTTTCAGAGTCCAAGGTGAAACCGAGCAGGACCCCGCGGGGCTCCTGGGCATGGAAGCCTGTCTGTGTACCCGTTTGTTGCTTTTAGGGAGCAGGTTCCAGCCTCCATTGAAGAACTCCCTGAGTTCCAAAGGGCAGGTCCAAACAGTTGCTAATCAGGGAAGGGAGGGAACGCAGAGATAAGGGAGGAGTGGCCAAGAGACAACGGGGCAGACCTGGGACAGGATCCTGCTTTCCTCTCAAGAGATACATGTAATATCTGAGCTCTTCTGCAGAACTAAAACCCGCAACAGATGGAAGATGCTAACTACCTAATGAAGCATTCTTCATTCCAGAGACAGTTCACAGTTTGATAACCTCAAGAATCACAGAAGCTCATCAGGAAACCACATGTTCAGTTCAGTTCAGTTGCTCAGTCGTGTCCAACTCTTTGCGACCCCATGACTTGCAGCATGCCAGGCCTCCCTGTTCATTACCATCTCTCGGAGTTCACTCACACTCACGTCCATCGAGTTCGTGATACCATCCAGCCATCTCATCCTCAGTCGTCCCCTTCTCCTCCTGCCCCCAATCCCTCCTAGCATCAGAGTCTTTTCCAGTGAGTCAACTCTTCTCATGAGGTGGCCAAAGTACTGGAGTTTCAGCTTCAGCATCATTCCTTCCAAAGAAATCCCAGGGCTGATCTCCTTCAAAATGGACTGGTTGGATCTCCTTGCAGTCCAAGGGACTCTCAAGAGTCTTCTCCAACACCACAGTTCAAAAGCATCAATTCTTCGGCACTCAGCCTTCTTCACAGTCCAACTCTCACATCCATACATGACCACAGGAAAAACCATAGCCTTGACTAGATGGACCTTAGTCGGCAAAGTAATGTCTCTGCTTTTGAATATACTATCTAGGTTGGTCATAACTTTTCTTCCAAGGAGTAAGCGTCTTTTAATTTCATGGCTGCAGNTCTCAAGAGTCTTCTCCAACACCACAGTTCAAAAGCATCAATTCTTCGGCACTCAGCCTTCTTCACAGTCCAACTCTCACATCCATACATGACCACAGGAAAAACCATAGCGTTGACTAGATGGACCTTAGTCGGCAAAGTAATGTCTCTGCTTTTGAATATGCTATCTAGGTTGGTCCTAACTTTTCTTCCAAGGAGTAAGCGTCTTCTAATTTCATGGCTGCAGTCACCATCTGCAGTGATTTTCAAGCCCAAAAAAATAAAGTCTGACACTGTTTCCACTGTTTCCCCATCTTTCCCACGAAGTGATGGGACCGGATGCCATGATCTTCATTTTCTGAATGTTGAGCTTTAAGCCAACTTTTTCACTCTCCTCTTTCACTTTCATCAAGAGGCTTTTTAGCTCCTCTTCACTTTCTGCCATAAGGGTGGTGTCATCTGCAAGGAGTGCAGGCCCTGTGCACACCCTGATCCTTATCAGCACCCCTGCCCTTGAATTACTGCTATAAAGTGAAGTCGCTCAGTCATGTCCGACTCTTTGGGACCTGTGGACTGTAGCCCATCAAGCTCCTCCGTCCATGGGATTCTCCAGGCAAGAATACTGAAGTGGGTTGCTATTTCCTTCTCCAGGGGATCTTCCCAACCCAGAGATGGAACCCAGGTCTCCTACACTGCAGGCAGACGCTTTAACCTCTGCACCACCAGGGAAGCCCTTAAATACAAGAATACAGTCTCTCAGAAAACCTCCTATAGAGACACAGCAAAGATTTCAAGGGAGGAAAGGACGCCAGGTTGAAAGGAGGAGGAGGAGGCGGGAGGAGGGGGCGAAAGGGGTGGCCTTACAGACGTCTCCTGCCACCTACAGATATCCAGGCGTTATGGGACTTTTCCCTGGGCCTTCAGAGAAGGGAGGACTGGAACTCGGCCATACCAGACATCAGAACCAGAATTCAAGTTCTCTGCCAAGAGGAGGTGATCAGTCTCCAATCCTCAGCTCAGGCTGAGGGCCCTTCAACCAGATTCCTGCGTCCAGGACCAGGGGACTAGAAAACCAGGGAAGGCTAGGAAGGGTTACGGAGAGGAGAGCGGGAAGGGGAGGGAGGGCAATGAAGTCTCCTGCTCCTTAACTCCTCACCAAGCCCCCTCAGGTTGGGAGATGCAGTTTTGAGGGCATGAGCCTGCCGTGACTCCCTTTGCCTGGCAAAACAATATAGATTTTTTTCTACTTCACTCCAAACTCTGTCTTCGAGATTCAGTTTGGCAGAGGCCAAGCTTTTGGTATCAAAAGGAGACACTACACCTATTGCCCTCCACATCCCACTCCTGGCCACCGCAGATCTGCTTTCTATCTGTATGGATTTACCTGAACTGTACCCTTTCATATTGGTGGAATCGTATGGCATATGACTTGTTGTGCCTGGTTTCTTTCACATAGCATGATGTTTTCAAGGTTTATCCATGTTGCAGCACACAATTAATTCCTTTCTATGGGTAAATGCTCTTCTGCTGTAGAGACAGACCACATTTTGTATATGCATTCATCCACCGATGGACAACTAAGCGGCTTCCACCATTTGGCAGTAACCTTGCCACTACAATAAAGCCAAGTGGTGCCTCCCCAGCCCAGACTGTTTTTTCCTCTGGCCACCCAGGATCCTCAGCTGCTTTACAGACTGTCCTCTGCCACCATGATCACGTCTGCTCTCTTCACAAGGCACCAGGCTTAAAAGGGGTCAGAGCCCACCTACCCTCCCCACACCTGTACTCACGCACAGGCAGGCATGCACACACCTGCACAAGCCAGGGAAAGACTCATTCCCCCCAGGGGAGTGGATGGTGCTTGTCACCCCAAGCCCACATCCCCTCAGAAATAACTGATGAATGAGGATGCTTGTTAAGCCTAGGAAATCTCTTTTTGTTTGCCATTTAAGGAATATGAGAACAGGATGAAAACTATACACATTTCTTCTAGCACCTATCTTGACTCCTTTGGACTTAAATTCCATGGTCTTTCAGAGCCATGTCAGTTCCCACACCCTCACTTCAGGCTCCCCCAGATCCCCACCAAGTAGCAGTGGAATTCACACACTCTTTGGTGTCATTAACCTTGATCTTCCCAGGGTGCCTGGTTTTACCACCATCAGTGCAAATATCAACAAGGTAAAGGGAAAATGTATTTCAACATTATTATACAAGTAGCTTTGGCTTCCTAAACCCCAGGTTCCCTGAACTCAACTTTGAAAACCTCTAGACTGAATTATTTCCTCAGTACCTTCCTGTCTCGTGAACTCCCATGGGCTGGGCCCCCCAAAACCGCAGTGAGTGCTGGCTCAGAGGCTGGCATCTCCATGATCAGAGTTTCAGGGATTAGCACATGAATGAAGGAGCAAGGACCTGGGAGTTGAAGTTAAAGACTCAGGACCCTAAGGCCAGACAAAGACACTACAAGTAAAGGAAATTACAGACAAATATCTTTTACGGATATTGATATAAAAATCCCACTATAAATACCAGGAAACTGAAAATCAGTGATGTATGACGCCACATTAACAAAATGAAAGAAAGTAGAAACATGTGGTCATCTCAATGGATGCAGAAAAAGCATCTGACAAAACTCAATATACCCTTTCATGATAAAAACATTCAGCAAAGTAGGAATGGAAGCAAACTGCTTCGACATGATAAAGGCCATATATGTAAAGCCCACAGCTGACATGATGCTCAGTGAAAAAGTGAAGGCTTTTTGTCTTGTCACCTAAGGCTGCTCTAACAAACGATCATAACCTGGGCAGCTTAAACAGCAAGCATTTCTTTCCTGCAGTTCTGGAGGCTGGGAGCAGTGGCCCAGCCTAGCCAAACGCTAGGCAAGGGCCTCCTTCCTCAGCGCACATGTGCAGAGATAGGTGTCTGTGCTTCTTCCTCTCTCTATAACCACATCTGTCACATCACGGGGGCTCCACTCTCAAGACTTCATCTAAACCTAATCAGACCAGGAAAAAGCAAAGATGCCCTTTTTGGGGGGCCACTTCCACTGAATACTGGAAGTTCTAGTCAAATAAATTAGCCAAGGGAAAAAAAAAAATGACATCCACGATCAAAGGGAAGAAGTAAAACTATCTCTGGATATTCGCAGCAAAAGAATGAAGTTGGATCGTTACCGTGCACAACATGTGACAAAATGAAACAAGATATAAAAGAGCTAAAAGCTACGAAACTCTTAGGAGGAAACACAGGGGGAGATCTTCGTGACACTGGATTCGACAATGATTTCTTGGAGATGGCACTCAAAAAGCACAGGCAACACAAGAAAAAAACAAGAGAAATCAGACCGCCAAAATTAAAAAATCTGTACATAGCAGGACATTATGAACACAGCAAAAATGCATTTCACAGAATGACAGAAAACATTTGTGGTTATGTATCTGGTAAGAGATTAAAATCCAGGATATATAAGGAACTCCTAAAATTCAACAAAAACAACTCAATTTAATAATGGACAAAGAATCTGAATAGAGATTTCTCCAAAGAATACACACAAATGCTCAACAAACATATGAAAAGATACTCAGCATCACTAATAAACAGGGAAATAAAAATTAGAATTATAATCAGATATCACTTTTACGTCTGACTCTTTGCAACCCCATGGACTGGAGCCCACCAGGCTCCTGTGTCCATGGGATTCTCCAGATAAGAACACTGGAGTGGGTGGCCATTTCCTTCTCCATTATACCCATTAGGACAGCTATTATAAAAAATCAAACTAAAACAGAGAACAGTATCGGTAAGGATGTGGAGAAACTGGAACACGTGTGCATTGCTGATGGGAACGTACAATGACGCAGCTGCTGTGGAAATGAGTTTAGTGTTCCTCAGAAAGAGTTACATTACGGTTCTGCAATTCTACTTCTGGGTTTATTGCCCAGAGATTTTAAAGCATGGACTTGAACAGACACTCATACATGTGTATTCACAGCAGTGTTATTCACAGTAGCAAAAGGTGTAGGAGAGCAGGATTTTCCACCCCAAAATACATCTTTTGGGCATATCAATTATTTGGTTATTTTATAAGAAACAGCAGACATTTGGGAAACTCTGAAAACCAAGTAGGAGTCACCTTCTGCTAAGGAATATGGACATTTCTAAGGGAAATCTCCATTTGTAAGGCATCTTTCTCCCTGTACCAGGAACAGGGGGATGACCAAATCTCTAGGAACTTCTACCATCAGGGAGGCAGGACTTCAACTGAAAACAAATGCAGGAGGGTGGCTGGTGGGGATGCTGCACAAGCCAGTCGTCCTCAGTGGCAGATGAGGGCACAAACGCTCTGGTGTGCCTTCGGAAGGGGTGTAAGGATGGCTCCTTCAGGATGGATGGGACCAGTCCTGGGTCCCCTGCGGTTCTGAAAGCACGAGTCCATGCAGCCCTCCTGTTCACAGCCAGTGAGCCTTTGCTGGTCACACCCAGCCTGAGCCGTTGTGAAACTTCCCGGTGCAAGAACATCTGTGGGCATGTCCAGTCCTTGCAGAGAGCTCAATCTGTCCAAATCCACACCCTGTCTGTGTCTCCTGGGGCATATGGTGTCAACAGCTCCATCATACATGGTGGGAGATGGGCTGGGGACCTCCTGTAGCTTCTTTCCAATGCTGGTCCACCTAGGCCTCTGGCCTGACTGCCCATGGATGCTGCTGACCCACAGGCTGGGTTGCCTCTCAGAAGGGTGACCACAGAGCAGTTTCTCTCTGCGTCACCATCAGACAGGCCTCTCCCTGCCCAGGGCCCTCGGCCATCTCGGCTTAGACACTACCTGCCTAAAGGGCCTCCTAGGCCCTGCTCTGTGCCCTCAACTGCAGCCCAAACCCGGGGCAGCAGCTGGCCTGCAAGTCTCCTCTGGGTCTGTGGCCAAACAGGAGGAGAGAAAATGTATCTCACGAAGCTTCCCTGGTCCCCACCCTCAGCAGGGCAGGATAGAGGGAGAGCTTGGCATCCCACTTGGCACCCCTGGGTCCAAGGTGGAGAGGGCAAAAGCCCTCCGAGACCCCTGCTGCCGTAACTTGGTGACGAGCAGGACACATGCCAGAACAACCCAGCAGCCCTGTGGTTTCTGCACAGTGGTCCCCAAACCCAGCTTTCCCACTCAGCTCTTACAGGCTTCCTGCTCCCAGGACACTAGATGTCCCAGACTTAGGGCTCGGGGTCTGATGCCTGGACCCCGCTACCTGCTGTGTGTTCTGTAGCAATGGTGTCTGCTGGTCACCACTGGCAGGTTTGAAAGGACTTCGCTGTGTCAGTGGGTGGCGGGAGGTTTGCTGTTACTGGTGGGGACCTGACACCCTTGCACAGATAGCCTGACACCTCGGAGATGGTCAGTCACTGGGTGCAGTCTGTCCACCCAAGCTTTGGGCTTGGAAAAGCAAAGCCCTCCCTGTCTGCCTTTTGGGTTAGGCAGAATGGGGTTCACTCTCGGGCTGGGGGGAGAAGGGGGATCCGGGATCCTGGCAGGTAAACCAGGGCTGCTGAGACAGCAGACCATCCAGGTCTCTGGGGGCCTGGCTTCACCCCCCCACAACCCTGGAACCTGGGGGCAGATGTGCCCTCCTGGATAGAGTCCTGGGAGGTCCAGTTTTCCCCCAGCTGCCCACTTCTTTCTGCCTTTGGTTTGTGGGAAGGCCTGCAGCTTGGGGCACGTGGGACAACCCAGCTGGCTGGGTTTGAGCCAGTTCTCAGTTCAAAGGTGTCCTCCCTGGGCCTGGGGTGGCCTGCATGGCAGGGGAGGGAGGGCAGGGTGCAGGGGCAGTGGCACCGGGATGGCTGCCACCAGGTCCAACGGGTAGCAAGCAGGTTCTTACTGCACCATGCTGCTCTTCCCAGGATGTGCTGGGGATGGCCAATGGGGTTTCTTAACTTTCAAAATGCCTCGACATCCAGATTTGCACCACTGACACCAAAATGCACACTGCACACTGTGGTTCTGTTCCTGCTCGACTCTTGCCAACAGCTCTGCTGAGAAGAGCAGAGCTCAGCAGGCGTGCGTCCCATGTCCAAGAAACTGGAATAGCTCACAAAACTGTTTCACAAAAGCTTTATTGATGGTCAGGCCTACAGCGGTCATCTCACTGTACAAACAGCTCATAGGTGAGTGCAGTGCTTCCAGTACAAGTCATATAAAACTGTGGGACACATTGCAGGAATAGTGCACTTGATAAAAAAATAAATTACACTTTAAAAGCTACTTCAAAGCTTTATACATATAAAAAGTAAACACAAAATAGTTAGTGAGGTCCTCGTAACCATCTATCATATCCACACAGGAAGATTAAAGAGCAGAGGTCTGCGCCCAAACGCTTCTCTGATGAATAAAAACCCTGGAAAGGGACTGAATCATTGTCTCCATCAATGTGATAAAGTGACTCGCGGATCCCACCTCTCAGAGCTGGAGACAATCACAGCTCTGCCAGCATGGGAATTCAGCAGAGTTCAGGGCAAATTTAAATGAACCAAACAAACTTCCTCATCCTGCAGGCTAACACAGGAAAAGCTCCCAACGTTTTTCTGAACATTCAGGAACCATAGGTTTACATTTGTGAGAGGAATAAGAGCAAATAATATGGAATGTGTATTATGCATTAGAAGATTCCAGGTTTCAAAGCAACCAAAACGCTGAGGGCACGATGGATCAGAACTGGGAGCCCTCCCAGCCTCTCAGGGATGGGTGCCCAGGACTGTCTTATCCACATGGGAGCAAGGATGCCAACGGAGAAATGCCAGGGCCTCCAGGGACAGAGCACCTGCGGAGCCCGTCTGAACATCCGCTGGCTCCCGGGAACCATCTGCCGGAGACTGCCAGGAAGAGGTCCCTGTCTGCAGCCAAGCCGGGGCACTCACCTTCATCTACACCGCGCACACTTGGGCAGCAGGCAGCAGCCGAGCCTTCACCACCTCCACTCCTCACTTTCTGCCTGCTGTTCCTACCGTCAATGAGAAGCTGAGAATTTGGCTTCTCAAGAGCCTGACTTACAGAAAAACAAGAGAACTTCCCTCTGTGCAAATGACTGCCAAATAATCTGCTCTGAGGGGGTTTCTGCTGTGACTTGTCTAAGTCTGCAGGGGCTTGTCCAAGAGGAGACAGAGGCAGTGTCGGCCAGAAATGAGATGCATGAGGAACAAGTGGTCAGGAAGCAGGGGGCACCCTGGGGCTTTCACCCTCCAGTGTCCACAGATCATGTGTGATCGCACAAGTAGGTACAGGTAAAGACCTTCTCCAGGGGATCTTCCTGACCCAGGGATTGAACCCAGGTCTCCCGCACTGCAGACAGATGCTTTACCGTCTGAGCCACCAGGGAAGTCCTTAGGAGACTATAAGACATGTTTAATAAAACATTCTCAAAACAACATCAACATTTTAGGAAAGCACCTAAGGATATTTCTAAATTTATCAAGATCAAAGGAATCTAATCATTCCTTTGTTCAGCAGGGTTTCCACATGGGCAGGAATGCAAGAACAATGAGCCCTTCCTGTGCACACAGATGCTATGACCTTTTAAGGTCCTGAGAAACAGGATTTCATGTGCTATTTCACAAGTTCTCAAGAAGAGTCTAGGGGAGAAAACTGAAACCTACCAACCTGACTTTAAATCCACCCGCATACCCAGGCCAGTTCTCCATTTCCCCACCTTCTCTGAGGGCCAGGACATAAGCTGATCAGCATCTTAGTTCTTAACACTGACAACCTCCACCCTCAGGTGGTAGAAGACAAGGGGCTCAGCACTAACTGAACTCTGCAAATCACCAGAAATTGCAGATCCTCACAGACTAACCAGGCAATGGCAAGAGGACAAAAATAGCTCCCACCTACCCACCCTGAGCTCCCTAAACCTGCTCACAGCCACAAGCACCATCATCCTAGCTCCTAGGGAGTTACCAGAGTGAAAACTGGGAAGAAAGTGACACAGAACTGAGCTTTTGGTTCAAGCAGGCTTCTGTTACTTCCACCAAACAGGTCAATCAGCTCAGCTATGAACCCTCTCAATGGGGTCGCACAGAGTCGGACACGACTGAAGTGACTTAGCATAGCATAGCATAGCATGAACCCTCTCCAAGCACCCTCCAACGCAGGGGTGCCAACCGTGCTCCCACACATTATCATTCCTGTTCTTTCCAGACATGTGCTCCTTAACTCCTGACGGCATGAGACACGGCCAGTATGCTCTGCAGCTACACAGGACTAATGCAGAGGAGACTCTCTAGATATAGCAAAGCTTCCCACCCAACCAGTCAGTAGCACATCACTTCAGAGCTGAACTCAGTTGATGGGCTGGTTCCAATGCACAGGAGGATGCGAAGATCATCCATCATTAGGAACTGTTCCTGAGGGCCAGCAGTCAGCAGGGCCACCTCAGCAGGACCCCCACTGCCCCCTGCCCAATCAATGTAACCACCTGCCCACTGGTCCATCCAGACTCCTCACACACTCGGCTCTCTGCCAGCATCCTCACTGACTCACACCTGCTGCTCCTCCCCTTACCCCCCTGCCCCACGCCCCAGGCTCAGGTGAGCAGAGCAGGGTGAGCTTTACTGTTGCCTGGGGATGGCAGACAGCAAAGGAGATGTATACTTGACAGGCATATTTTCTGTCAGGGCTAATTCATATCAATTTCCATATTTACCACTCTTTGTCAGGACCTGAAACAAAATTTCCTTTTAGCTTGAGATTCAAATGCATTTTAAGAAAGTCTCCTCAGTACCAGAAGACACAAAGGTAATGGAGTATTTTCAACAAACTAGCTCCAAAATCTAGAAAATGTCTCAGAGACCAGAAACACAACCTTAACGTTCTACCCGTAGGGTCGTCAGTGTGCTGAAAACACAATATCCAGTCCGGCACATCCTGGGGCAAGTCCACAATCTCAGCCTAAGGGCTACAGGAGGTAGCCAATAGGAAGCCAGCTCCCTTTGCTTCAGCAAAACTGTTTGGTGCGAAGTAGTTTCCAACCTCTACCGGTCCCGGGAACAGCACAGGAAGAAAACCCTCTCCAAGCAGACACAAGTGTGTGACTGCCTGAGCTGACTATGTTACAGGGAACCCAGAACAGTCTAGACCAAGGAGTTTTAAACATCTTAAAACTTCATGTTTTTTTTATGGAGAACAGACGTTAACACTCAATTAAGTTCTGTTTCTGCGGGGCAGGAAACCAAAACCAAATTCCAGGAGGTATACTTTAACATCAGCCCTTGATAACAGGGATTAACAGGGATTCCCAACACGGTTTCCAGATCACCCTCATTCCCCAAGGCAAATGAGGTTTACTTTACATATGCTAAAGTTTTAAAGCTAAAAGAGTATTTTTCTGGGTGTTGAAATTCTTTTCTCTATTTTCTATAATGAGCATATAACACCTTAACAACCAGAACTTTCTGTATAGATGGAAAGTAATGAGGAAATTAAAAAGAACCCCTTTAAACTAACACAAAACCCTAACATTCTCTCAATACCTGCATTTAGTTTCAGATGTGAATCCCCCTAACCCGATTCCCTATTTCTATCCTGGTATTTTTTTCTTCAGTTTACAAAATCTAAGTTTATTCAGCTTACATTAAAAAGAAATGGAGCCTTCATCCAAAGAGGTGCCCAGAAACTACTGTGCTCTCCTTCAGTCCCCGAGTCAGCATGGCCTTCTGCCCCACGCGGCCCAGGAAGAAGTGTGGGTGCCTGGAGGAAATGCCTCAGGGTCTCTGCAACCCTCCCCACCCCTTCCAGACCAAAAAGTGACAGGTGTGTGAGGGCCATGTAGACATGCTTCCTGAAGGGAGGCTGGGCTGAAAACACATGCCAAGCAACTGACTTTTCTGTAGTTCTTCTCAAGGTCTATCTTACCTTGATGTAAACTTGAAGTGTTAAGACAGCCAGTCCAGCAAAAAGTCAAAAGTATGGGAAGCATCTGAAAATCCTCTGTATTCTAAAAACTTCTCTTTAGTAGTCATTAATCTATCTAAATCCCCGATTTCCAGGCAATGCACAGAAAGGTACAATTTCTCTAGCAGGCATTCAAGGACACTCACCCTGTTACCAGCGAGAGAAGTAACCTTTGCCAGGCCGATGATGACCACCAGACAGCCCACCCAAGGGGGCGTTGTGAATAGTCACATCCACTAGGTGGAGCCAAGAGCTTGGAGGAAACCACAGGGAAAGCAATTCCCACTCTTAGGAATTCACAACTTCAACAGAACCAGGGAAAGGAAAAGACTGTATTGCGTCTCTTGGGCAAAAGTGTAGTGTAATTAGCCCTTCCAGTTGGACGGAAATGTAGCTGCTTTTTCACGGAACTGAAGTCTAAACCAGGTGAGCTTTTTACCCACTAGTGCAGAACTGGCTCCAGCAGAGGTGGACTCTGGGATGGACGGCTGGGGGCCTGGCCTTGGGTCACAGGCACAGCAACCACCCCTCAGAGCTCAGTCGTCAGCAAACACTTCTGTTTCAAGAAGGCTTCTCCAGCTGGGGCTGGAGCAGAGCTGACAGGAAGAAAGAATGTGTTATTCAGTTTTTGGAAAATGAAAAGACAACCCTCCCACAAGAGAGCAACATGCATCTCCCCACCAGTGCCCCATAGAGCAAGGGGAACTGCATCGTAAACCTAATTCAGCAATTTCACACAAGGTCATTTTCTAGATAACCAATGCTATTTTCATCTTGAAATGGACTCTAAAAGACATCGATTTCCCCTACTTCCTTGAATAAAATACACTGAACAGACACCTAGTTTCTTGCTGAGTCAAGGCTGTTACTAGAACATGGACGACATGGACAATGTGGTGAGCAGGATGGCTACGTGCTCAGGGAGCAGCAGGGTAGGGGTCCTGTGCTCATGGCCCAGTGCCTGCAGCCGGGTCTGAGCCCCGGGACCACCTCCTCTGCTTGATGGAGCTAAAGGAAGAGTAAAAGTACTTGGTCTTTGGGACTTCCCTGGGGGTCCAGTGATTAAAACTCTGCACTTCCAATGCAGGGGATGCAGGTTTAATTCCTGGCTGGGGAACTAAGATCTCTCCTGCTACAGCCAATAAATAAATATTTTTTTAAAAGTGTGTGGGCTCTGCCTGAGGTGAAGAACATGGATGGAGGTGCAGAGATGTAACAGCACCTACTTTGGTTTCACAAAAACTGAAAACAATATCAAAGTACCGAGGACAGAGATTAATGTCAGAAGCACTAGCAAGTCATATAAATGAACAAGCAGTCAGCAGTCACGTGAACCCCCTTCTCCACTTCTACCCAACAGAGACAACACTGCCAGCTGGTTTCTCCTGTTGTTTCCCTTCATGTTTTGGATCTCGGCTTCTCAAAGTGTGGTCCCTGGAATTTGTCATAAATGCAAGTTCTCAGGCCTTGCTTCAGGCTCCCTGAACCAGAGACTCAGGGCAGCCCAGTGCCTGTGCTCTAAGCTGCCCTCTGGTGCTGCTGTCTATGGCGTCCTGACTGCCCTAAGGCATGTGGTTCCACAATGATACCCTGCCCCAAGGTCCTCCCTTCCTATCTTTTCAACACAGTTTTGGAACAATTGTGATCATGTTAACACTCAGTGCTTGCTATGATTACATAAATGTTTTCACAGCTCAGTCTAAGTGTGTTGTATCTCCTCTCTTACGTAAACTGTTTTCCCTGGACTGAGTAACTGCCTTGCTTTTCACCGTAACTGCTTGCTCAGTGTCCAATACTTGGGTTCTAACAATTTATCCTTAACCTTACAAACACAACACAGTTCTGTTCTCATGGGATTTTTCTTTAATTTAGGGGTAGGCAATTTAGGGGTGGGCAATTCTGTGTTTTGTCATTTTCCCTTGGCAACATCCTTCCTGGAATGCTATGTCCTCTTCAAATCTGCACAGGATCCCTTCTAGGCCTGCTTCACTTTCCTCCTGGTAAATTCCTGCACCTGTTTCCTGGGTCCCATGGTTTCTTTCTGGGATAGTCATCCTGGTTTTCTTTTTTTTTAACCTATTTTCAATTTTTAAACATTTTATTTTGTATTGGGGTATAGCCAATTATAATCATTCTACTGGAACATATCCTCCAGTTAAGTAGCTTCCTGACAAAAGCCACCTTAGAAGCATATATTTTAAAGGAATTCTGTTTTTTTATTTTTTTTATTTTTTATTTTTTTTGGCTATGTCATGTGGCATGTGGGAGAGCTTAGTTCCCTGACCAGGGACTGAACTCAGGCCCTGGCAGTGAAAGCACTGAGGCCTAACCACTGAACCGCCAGGGAACTCCTGAAAATGTCATTTTAATCTCACACTGCATTGATAGTTTGGGTATAAAATATGAGATAGAAACGGTTCTTCTCCAGATTCTGCAGGCACTGATCTATTTATTATCTCCTAGCTTCAGTGAAGTCTGCTATCATCTGATTACCAGCCCTTTGTAAGTACTCTTCTCCTGCCCTCTCTGAAGACCTACATCCTCTCTTAAATTTGATATTCTGAAATCTCATCACGTTTCGTGGTGTCATCTATCTTCACTGTGTTACGGGATACCGACTCAGCTCCTTTAATCTAAAACTCAAGCACGTATGTTCTGGAAAAATCCTGGTTCTTCTTTATGCTTCTGTCACTTTCACTTACTCTGCTCCTTCTTCGGGCTCTCCAGTGGTTCACATGCTGGACTTCCTAGACCAATCCTCGAAGTTTCTCTTCTGTCCCGATTTCCAGCTTTTTATTCTACTTTTTTGGAGATTTCCTGAATCTTATCTTCCATCTTCATGATATTTGGTTCCTCTACCTCCTGAGACTTTCCTCAGAGCTACAGTGAGAACGTGCTTCTTACTTTTCCAGTTTCCATTCCCTCCCCATTTCAGGCTTAGATCTCAGTTTTCTCCTCTCTGTCGATCTATTTACCATTCCTCTGTCATTTCACTGCTCCCCAAACTTACTCGTTCTCTCCACTGCTGTTGTCTCCTCTCAGTTTTTCCTGAATGAGTACAGTATTTTATGACTTGTTTAAAAAATCTTTGCTTATTTCAAGGCCACAAGGATGTGTACTTATATTTTTTGCTAAAACCTTTATTTATGGACATTTCAGATTTTCAGTGCACTTACAATAGATTTTGGTGTGCAGTATAAGGTTGGGTCAAGATTAATTTTTTCCCACCAGGATATTTAACTTGTCAGGCTGACTGACTGAGAGACCACTCTTTCCCTTCAGCACTGCACCATCATTTTTCATAAATCAGGGAACTGTATTTGTGTGGGTTTGCTTGTGGACTCTAGTGTTTCACTGATTTACTGTCATGTTTTCCTCATTAAGATCCTAACATATTATACTAGCTTCAGGTGTACTATCTGTTATTTTTAATCTAACTTCTTTATGATTATTTGCTTTGGGGAGGAATGGAGACAAGGCATCTGTGATGTCATCTGTGACTTAGCCTTTGGAAATCTATCAGCACTCACATTTTACTGTGTAAACTCCATTATAGAGAATTATTACCTGGCTCTCTGCAGGTAATCTCTATTTTAACAGTGGGTACTACTAGTCATACAAATGTTTAGGGAAACAGGTCCCACATCCATCCTGTTCACAGCTCTCTTCAGTGCCAGTTAGAAGGAATGCCTGGTACCTAATATTCAATCAGTATTTGTTGAGTAAACAATTATACTAAATCTGCATTCTCAACACCAGGAAGATGTGAGAAACAGCAAACACATCCATGAAAAAGTCAGAGGTAACAAATGAAGGCAAAATCTTTTGCAAAACAGGCACAGTCTTGCTCCTAACAAAAGCTGAAGAATTACATGCTGAATAAAAGCTCTTCTGAGTTCAGTTTCTGTTTGTGGCAAGCAATATGCTAAAATGAGCTTGCAACAAGCAGGCTTCAGTGAAAGCTATACCAGAGCCCTCACCTTGGGAATCCCCTACCCTACCCTTATCTGCGCCTCTTCCTCTGTATTGATGGACAACAGGAAAGCATGATAGGAAAAGACATAAATCAATTTTCAAAGAAGTATAAAATTTTAAAGATAGACCTATTAAAATCTTTATCTAATAAAGACTTCCAATTANATAACTTTTTCAGATTGGCTTTTTTCATCTTGCTTTTCTACAGTGACCATCATTTTGCATTTATCATAGCAATGAAATGAAGGTTCCTTTTTCTCAATATTCTCGCTAATATTTGCATTCTCAGCGCTTTGGATTTCAGCAATAATGCTAGGCAAATAAGGTATTTCATTGTCACTTTAATTTGTGCTTCCAGGTTGACATATGTTGTAGAGTATCTTTTCATTTTCTTATTTTCTATTTGTATAACTCTTTCATAAGGAGTCTGTTCATCTTTGGCTCATTTTTTAAATCATATTTTTAAAATGTTTGTATTGTGGTGTTTTAGAGTATACTTTGAGTAACAGTCTTTATCAGATACGTATTTTGCAAATACTTCTTCCTGATCTGTGCCTAATCCTCTCAGTCTCTTGTCAGTGTATTTTTCAGAGAAGAAAGTTTTAATTTTAATAAATTATAAATACCTATTACTTGTTTCTTTCATGAATGCTACACTTTGTATTGTATTTAAAAATTAATTGACAAGCTCAAGGTTATCTAGATTTTCTATTCTGTTATCTTCTGTGAGTTTTATAGTTTTCTGTTTTACATTTAGGTTTCTGACTAATTTTGAGTTAATTTTGTAAAAGGTATAAGAACTATGCCAAGGATCATTTTTTTCATTGATTGATTTAAATTTATGCTTATAATACTTTATTATCTATTTTATTGATAAATATATTTTAATTTTAAGTCACTATTATTATCAATTTTATTTAATGCTGATTCACTACATATCAATCACTCTATTAGCTGACTTAAACTTTTTTTTTTTAAACTTTACAATACTGTATTGGCTTTGCCATACATTGACATGAATCTGCCATGGGTGTACCTGAGTTGCCAATCCTGAACCCCTCTCCCACCACCCTCCCCATATAATCTCTCATTAAAATGATATCATCTCTCGTTAATAATTTAATAATATATATATATAATTTTATATATTTAATAAAGGAGAATAATTCCTTTAAAAATGTGTGATAATTTTTGTCCATATCAACATGAATTGGCCATAAGCATACATGTATCCCCTTTCTCCTAAACACCCTTCCCCTTTGCCTTCACACCCTATCCCTCTATGTTGTTAGAGAGCACTGGCTTTGGTTTCCCTATGTCACACATCAAATTCCCATTTTTACATGTGGTAATATATATGTTTCAATGTTATTCTCTCAAATCATCCCACCCTCACCTTCTCCTACTGAATCCAAAAGCCTATTCTTTACGTCTACGTCTCTTTTGCTGCCCTGCATGTATTATTGTCAGTACTATCTTTCTATATTCCATAGATATGTGTTAATATACCACATTTGTCTTTCACTTTCTGACTTACTTTACTCTGTATAATAGACCCCCAGGTTCATACACCTCATTAAAACTGACTCAAATATATTCCTTTTTATAGCTGAGCAATATTCTATTTTGTATATGTACCACTTTCCTTATCCATTCATCTGCCAATGGATATCTAGGTTGTTTCCATGTTCTGCTTATAGTAATTATTGTTGTAATAAATATTTGGGTCCATGTGTCTTTTTCAATTCCTGTTTCCTTAGGGCCATATACACAGTAGTGGAATTACTAGGTCATAAGGTAGTTTTATTTCTATTTTGTTTAACAAATCTCCATACTGTTTTCCATAGTGATTTTATCAGTTTGCATTCACACCAGTGGTGTAAGAGGGTTTTCCTTTCTCCAATTCCTCTCCAGCATTTATTGTTCTTAGACTTTTTGAGGATAGCCATTCTAACCAGAATGAGATGATATCTCATTGTGGTTTTAATTTGTATTTCTCTAATAAATTGGAAAACTCAGCAGTGGCCACACGACTGGAAAAGATCAGTTTTCATTCCAATCCCAAAGAAAGGCAATGCCCAAAAATGCTCAAACTACCACAAAATTGCACTCATCTCACACGCTAGTAAAGTAATGCTCAAAATTCTCCAAGCCAGGCTTCAGCAATACGTGAACCATGAAATTCCAGATGTCCAAGCTGGTTTTAGAAAAGGCAGAGAAACTAGAAATTAAATTGCCAACATCCGCTGGATCATCAAAAAAGCAAAAGAGTTCAGAAAAAAAAAAATCTATTTCTGCTTTATTGATTATGCCAAAGCCTTTGACTGTGTGGATCACAATAAACCGTGGAAAACTGTGAAGGAGATGGGAATACCAGACCACCAGAACTGCCTCTTGAGAAACCTGTATTCAGATCAGGAAGCAAAAGTTAAAACTGGACATGCAACAACAGACTGGTTCCAAATAGAAAAGGAGTTCATCAAGGCTGTATATTGTCACCCTGCTTGTTTAACACCTATGCAGGATAAATCATGAGAAATGCTGGGCTGGAAGAAGCACAAGCTGGAATCAAGATTGCCAGGAGAAATATCAGTAACTTCAGATATGCAGATGACACCACCCTTATGGCAGAAAGTGAAGGGGAACTAAAAAGCCTCTTGGTGAAAGTGAAAGTGGAGAGTGAAAAAGTTGCTCTAAAACTCAACATTCAGAAAACGAAGATCATAGCATCTGGTCCCACCACTTCATGGGAAATAGATGGGGAAACACTGGAAACAGTGTCAGACTTTTTTTGGGGAGGCTCCAAAATCACTGTAGATGGTGATTGCAGCTATGAAATTAAAAGATACTTACTCTTTGGAAGGAAATTATGACCAACTTAGATGGCATATTGAAAAGCAGAGACATTACTTTGCCAACAAATGTCCATCTATTCAAGGCTATGGTTTTTCCTGTGGTCATGTATCGATGTGAGAGTTGGACTGTGAAGAAAGCTGAGCACCAAAGAATTGATGCTTTTGAACTGTGGTGTTGGAGAAGACTCTTGAGAGTCCCTTGGACTGCATGGAGATCCATCCAGTCCATTCTGAAGGAGATCAGCCCTGGGATTTCTTTGGAGGGACTGACGCTAAAGCTGAAACTCCAGTATTTGGCCACCTCATGTGAAGAGTTGACTCATTGGAAAAGACTCTGTTGCTGGGAGGGATTGGGGGCAGTAGGAAAAGGGGACGATAGAGCATGAGATGGCTTGATGGCATCACTGACTCGATGGATGTGAGTTTGAGTGAACTCTGGAAGTTGATGATAGACAGGGAAGCCTGGTGTGCTGCGATTCATGTGGTCACAAAAAGTCAGACACGACACAGCGACTGAACCAAACTGAATAAAGAGCAATGTTGACCAACTTTTTGTGTGTTTATTGGCCATCTGCATGTCTTCTTTGAAGAAAAGTCTGTTTAGATTTTCTCCTCACTTTTTGATTGGGTTGTTTGCTTTTCTGGTACTGAGCTATATGAGCTGCTAGTATATTTTGTACATTGATTATTTGTCAATTGCTTCATTCACTATTATTTTATCCCATATTGAGAGTTGTCTTTTCACCTTGCTGTTACTTTTCTTCATTGTGCAAAAGTCTTTAAATTTTATTGATACCATTTGTTCAGTTATGTTTTTATTTCCATTATTCTAGAAGGTTGACCATAAGAATATTTCTGTGATTTATCTCAGAGATGTCTGCCTATGTTTTTCTCTAACAGTTTTATAGGTTCTGGTTAAAGGTTTAGTTTGTTCCAACATCATCTGTGAAGACTCTATCCTCTTTCCATTGAATTACTTTTGCTCTTTTTCTTTTATTTATTTTTTAATTTATATGTATTTTTTAATTTTTATTTTTACTTTATTTTACTTTACAATACTGTATTGGTTTTGCCATACATTGACATGAATCTGCCACGGGTATACATGCGTTCCCAATCCTGAACCCCCCCTCCCACCTTCCACCCCATATCATCTCTCTGGATCATCCCCGTGCACCAGCCCCAAGCATCCTATATCCTGTATCGAACATAGACTGGCGAGTCATTTCTTACATGATAGTATACATGAGATGTGTATAAGAGACAGCTACTAGTCATACAAATGTTTAGGGAAACAGGTCCCACATCCATCCTGTTCACAGCTCTCTTCAATGCCAGTTAGAAGGAATGCCTGGTACCTAATATTCAATCAGTATTTGTTGAGTAAACAATTATACTAAATCTGCATTCTCAACACCAGGAAGATGTGAGAAACAGCAAACACATCCATGAAAAAGTCAGAGGTAACAAATGAAGGCAAAATCTTTTGCAAAACAGGCACAGTCTTGCTCCTAACAAAAGCTGAAGAATTACATGCTGAATAAAAGCTCTTCTGAGTTCAGTTTCTGTTTGTGGCAAGCAATATGCTAAAATGAGCTTGCAACAAGCAGGCTTCAGTGAAAGCTATACCAGAGCCCTCACCTTGGGAATCCCCTACCCTACCCTTATCTGCGCCTCTTCCTCTGTATTGATGGACAACAGGAAAGCATGATAGGAAAAGACATAAATCAATTTTCAAAGAAGTATAAAATTTTAAAGATAGACCTATTAAAATCTTTATCTAATAAAGACTTCCAATTTAAAAAAATAAGGTCTACTTCATACTTTTGTAGAAAATTGCTACTGACAAGAAAAAAGGAAAAAACACTAATTAACAGAGGAAGAGATTTATTCAGTTTCAATTAAGTTTGGTTAAAAAATGGACATTATTGCTTTAATACAATTAATTTTATTACTTCTTTCCTCCTAACAGATGCCTAAGAAGTGCAACTGAGAAATAATTCCTCACCTGGTCACGGCGTCCACCAAGAATGGCGCTGGGGGAGAGATGAACTCTCTGCTGCCCAGCCCTTCCTTCCCAGTCAGGGAAATCCCATTTCCTGCAAGCCCATTAGGAAGGACAGTGCTCTGCTGAGAAAGACACACAACACATCTGAGAGGAGGTGATCACACCTCCCTGACAACCAGCACTTCAGCTCCAAGCCATCTTCTCCAATAATTATGGTAATGGGGAGGCTGTTTATGATCACAGTTTTTTGTTTGTTTGTTTGTTTCCTTTTACCATCCTTCACATCAGATTTTTATTTTTATTTTTGTTAGCACCCTTACACATTTACAAACAGAAAAGTTAAATCACGAGTCTGAAGCCAGTAACTTTAATTAAAAGAGCTTTGATGATGACCCCAGGTTTTTAAGGAAAAGTAAGAACCTGGTACTGCTTCAGGCCTCATTCTGTAAGGGAAACAGAAAGAAAAATTCTAAATATCATTAACTTACTGGCACAATCCAACGGGGTGTGATCACTGAAGTAGAAGACACCTGAAAAAAATGTATATACACATGTATTTATTTTTAGGGAAGACTGAATTTTTATAATTATACTCATAATGCTTTCTTCTGCTATCAAATGCATGGGTGGGGGTGGAATCTGAATGCTACTACTACTTTCAGGTCATTCACTAGGATTTCCCCAATCCCTAGCATTCCATTTAACATTTATTTTCTGAAATTTCATTTCAGTTCATTACAAAGAATCACAGCCTTCTTGAACAGGGGACTATGACTAATTCAAATGAAAGAGCAAAAAAGAAAGTACACAGAAAAAAAACCTGTCTCTATACAGTCCATTTTCTAATTATGCCTGCAGCAAACAGAATAAAAATACCCACACTACTACTGACTCATAGGGCCTTTGTTATAGTCTTTTTAATGTTTGATTTTCTAGATCTCACTTTCATGTGTAGAACAGTCATCTAATGAACTACCAACTCTCCCTGTTTTATGGAAACTCAGACTAGCCCTTGCACTGGTGACATTCTGATAAGAAAAAATTAATGTAAGTCCAGGTCTTAGTAATTTAGGCAACCACCAAAAGAATAAAAACACAAAATAAAGGGACTTCCCTTGGTGGTCCAGTGGCTAAGACTCCATGCTTCCAGCGCAAGGGGCCCAGGTTCTATACCTGGTCAGGAAACTAGATCCTGCATGCCACAACTAAGACAAGGCACAGCCAAATTAATAAAAAATAAATATTTTTAAATATATAAAATATGACTTTCCTACCAATATTAATCTTTTTAATGTTTGATTTTCTAGATCTCACTTTCATGTGTAGAACAGTCATCTAATGAACTACCAACTCTCCCTGTTTTATGGAAACTCAGACTAGCCCTTGCACTGGTGACATTCTGATAAGAAAAAATTAATGTAAGTCCAGGTCTTAGTAATTTAGGCAACCACCAAAAGAATAAAAACACAAAATAAAGGGACTTCCCTTGGTGGTCCAGTGGCTAAGACTCCATGCTTCCAGCGCAAGGGGCCCAGGTTCTATGCCTGGTCAGGAAACTAGATCCTGCATGCCACAACTAAGACAAGGCACAGCCAAATTAATAAAAAATAAATATTTTTAAATATATAAAATATGACTTTCCTACCAATATTAAGAAATGAACTTTTTTTTTAATTTTTATTTTTACTTTATTTTGCTTTACAATACTGTATTGGTTTTCCCATACACTGACATGAATCAGCCACGGATGTACATGAGTTCCCAATCCTGAACCCCACTCCCACCTCCCACCCCATATCATCTCTCTGGATCATCCCCGCGTACCAGCCCTAAGCATCCTGTATCCTGTATCGAACATAGACTGGCGAGTCGTTTCTTACCTGATAGTATACATGTTTCAATGCCATTCTCCCAAATCATCCCACCCTCTCCCTCTCCCACAGAGTCTAAAAGTCCGAAGGAATGAACTTTTAACCATAGAAAATAAAAGAGAGAAAAGAAGTACAGTAAAAGTAAACAAAAATGGTTTGGCAGAAAGAAGTCCTATAATAACAATAATTACATTAAACTCAATCAAAGCATAGAGACTTTCGAATAAGATCTAAATAAAAAACAAGATCCAACAAAATGCTGTTCACAACAGGTCCACTTAAAACAAACAGATCCAAAATAACTGAAAATAAATTAATAGAAAATTCCATTAAAGGCAATTTAAACTTCAATCTATTTTGATTGATAAATTTTTATCTTTTTATCAATCAAAAGNATAGAGACTTTCGAATAAGATCTAAATAAAAAACAAGATCCAACAAAATGCTGTTCACAACAGGTCCACTTAAAACAAACAGATCCAAAATAACTGAAAATAAATTAATAGAAAATTCCATTAAAGGCAATTTAAACTTCAATCTATTTTGATAAATTTTCATCTTTTTATCAATCAAAAGGGAAATAAAGAGAAGAAAAAAGGGGCAAAGAAGGACACTTTAAAGTGTTAAAAGGAGCTCAAAAAAGTATAATTACAATCAACAAACAAGCATCTATCTTCAAAATATACACAAAATTGAAAGATCCAACCATAGGTTAAGAAATGGATTAACCAATAATTGCAGAGATACTAAACATACCCCAGAAACTGACAGAATATTTGAGAGAATCAGCAGAATGACTACTGAAAATAACTCCGCAAGTTTCCTAAACACAAAATCAACTTACACAAATTCAATAGTAAAAAATTAAATACCATTCACAACATCAACAAAACTATAAAGCATTTAGGACTTAACCTAACAAAGGACAGAGAAGACTTGTAGAGGACATTACAGCCTATTCTCTGTTAAGCCCTAAATACTTTAATGGGTAAAAAATCTTACTAGCAAAAAAACCATAAAGGGTCTGGAAATAACAAAAATAGGAAAACAAAAAATTTATATTGGGGAGACTATAACTACATAACTTTTAGGAGAAACAGGAAATCTTGGATGAGAAAAACATTATACTCTTGGCCAAGAAGATAATCACAAATATATCAGTTCTTTCCTCAAGTTAATTTATGGATTTAATACAGTCATAATTAAAACTTCAAAGGCTTTCAAGGGAGTGAAACTTGACAAAGTTATTCTAAAAACCATCTGAGAGAACTAACAATCAAAAACAGCAAAATATCAGCATAATGATGCTGGACTGGCCTCATCACATATCAAAATCACTTAAAAAGCTCAATTTATTAGAAGAGTATTACAGTTCTAAAACTATAAATTAGTAAGCATAGTAGGAAAGCTTATATGCAGAATCTAAAATGCATCATAGTCTACATTTTTATTTAAAACAAAGAGAACATTTAAATTTGCAGGGAAGTAAAATATACTAGTGATAGAAAATGCTTTTAATGAAATTCATTTTCATCACTGTATCACCCACCCACCTGCGAGAAAGCGTAGTCACACAATAAGTGTTCTGAGCTGGGCCCCAAGGAGTCCTTCTTCAGCTTTAGGCTATCTTTCATTAGTCTTAGAAGTTACCTCTTTTATCTGGTTAAAGGATTGTCGTGGCCCAATAGCGCCAACATCCCTTATATTTTCTGTTTGTGCATCTGGTAAAGTCTCTGTTTACTGATATCAGCTGGTGGTTCCTGGCCCACATCTGAACCCCCGGGAGCGGTCAGAAATGCAGCTTCTCAGGCTCCACCCCACACACACCATGTCAGAAACTCCGAGGGTGGAGACCAGTGATCTGTGCTTTCTTACGCTCTCCAGTGATGCGCACACACACACCTGAGTACCACCTGTACTTCCAAGCCTTCAGGTGATGTCACAGCGTCCCAGTACACGAGTCATTAGGCACTAAATGAGGCTTCTGTGTACCTTCCATCCCAACTAGTCTCCATGTCTCTGGAGGGAAGGGACTGTTTTTTATTTGTATCATGCTCACAGTTGGGCATGGCTTAGCATGCGCACACAGTACTTAACACAGTATCTCCCAAACTCAAATAAAGATCACTGTGTTTAATATCAACCATTCTCATGATTCCACCTTTCTGTAAATGTCTTATTTTTCAATTAAAATTCTTTATTGTCTGAACTCTTTAGAAGCTTGTTTACCCCCACATGTTCCTCTCATGTGGTTTAATAGGATGATGTTACAAAAAAGAGCTTCTCTGGTAGCTCAGCTGATAAAGAACCCTCCTGTAATGTAGGAGACACCGGTCCGATTCCTGGGTTGGCAGGATCCCCTGGAGAAGGGATAGGCTACCCACTTCAGTATTCTTGGGCTTCACTAGTGGCTCAGATGGTAAAGAATCCGCCTGCAATGTGGGAGACCCGGGTTCAATCCCTGGGTTGGGAAGATCCCTGGAGAAGGGAATGGCTACCCATTCCAGTATTCCTGCCTGGAGAATTCCATGGATAGAGGAGCCTGGTAGGTTACAGTCCATGGGGTTGCAAAGAGTCAGACACAACTGAGGGACTTTCACTTTAGCTACAAATAGGTTCACAGTTAACATGTGGTTATGTAATGACACACAGATTCAAGTTGGCAGAACTTAGTATAGAAAAGCAATGCTACATGGTTACTGAAATATAAATTCATGAAATGAAAAGTCTTACTAAATTATAGACAAGGTAAAAACTGGAATCTAGCAGGGACAATTTCAGACAGAAATACCTTTCCATCTTCCTGTTTTAAAGCATCTTTACCTGAGGTGTGGTTGTGTGGTCAAGGAGATTCTCAGTTAGAGACAACAGCAAGGCATCCAGTTCATCTGTAGCATCCTGTGGAAGACAAGATACACAGATGTCAAATGACCCATTAATCACTGAACAGTTTTTTCCATATTCTTGCAGGGTATAATTTGGACCCATGCCTGGTTGGTGTTAATCTTAAAACAAATAGGGACATTCAGGAGCCATAGTTATCAGTGATTTCACTTGTGTTGGAGAGAACCTAGCCTACAGTCAGAACTTTAAAACACCCAAGGGTTTTGTGAATTTTCATACTGTTATTCCTTCTGGTAAGACAAGACTTGGGTAGGGTTTAGGACTGTCCTGGCTCTCAGCTCTTGAACTAGAGAATAGAGGTAAAAGGTTCAGCCGGCAAGGAGCCAGCAAGTGAGGTGAGGCCTGAACTCCCAGTGCTTCTTTATTCACACGTGTGGTTGCGCTAATGTTCACAAAGGAGTATAATGTAAATTTCCCCCACAAACTTCAATACTTTTGTCTAATCAATATTTGAAGCACCTTATACAGAGTTCTGTACAGCAGTGTGTGTGTATGTGTTGGGGGGATGCATAGGAAGAATGTTAAAAGGATAAAAGATGAAATTCAAGTCTGGAAATAAGGGCAGTAAGTACCCAGGGTGTATCCTTTATTTATACATTTCTGTCTGTCTGTCCTCAGGCCATGGTACATCTCCAGTTCAGTGTCAACTCAATTTTAATCCCACACATGAAGTAACTGTCCTCTCCCTTCTCATATCTCCCTCCTCCTATCCCACTCCTTCTTACTCTGTGTGACCTAGTGAGCCCCGAAAGAGCATGTGCATACCTCCACCACAATGTATTAAAATCCTCTCTCCAACTGTACTATAAAGCCGTTTGAAAGAAGAGGCCATGTCTCAGTCATTTTTTAATTTTCAAAGCCTAGCATGCTATCCTGGTACACAATATGAAATAAATTTGGAGGACAAATGTCCTTCTCTGTTCCAAAACACATCTGAGGTTCCACCTAATGATTTTCAATGATCAAATATGTCAATATATCATTTTAGGATTTTAATTAGCAGAAAGGAATCTCCAGATTGAAAATATTTTAGGTTCCTTTTTTAAAACCCCAAATTTTTTTGACTAGTGGGAATACAGGTAATTGCTAATTTTTTTCTTTTTATAAAATATTTGGTAAATTTCTATGATAAATGCGCTTATGCAATGCAAGAACAAATGGTAACTGCTCATTTACAAAAATAATTTGTGTAAATTTCCCCCACAAACTTCAATACTTTTGTCTAATCAATATTTGAAGCACCTTATACAGAGTTCTGTACAGCAGTGTGTGTGTATGTGTTGGGGGGATGCATAGGAAGAATGTTAAAAGGATAAAAGATGAAATTCAAGTCTGGAAATAAGGGCAGTAAGTACCCAGGGTGTATCCTTTATTTATACATTTCTGTCTGTCTGTCCTCAGGCCATGGTACATCTCCAGTTCAGTGTCAACTCAATTTTAATCCCACACATGAAGTAACTGTCCTCTCCCTTCTCATATCTCCCTCCTCCTATCCCACTCCTTCTTACTCTGTGTGACCTAGTGAGCCCCGAAAGAGCATGTGCATACCTCCACCACAATGTATTAAAATCCTCTCTCCAACTGTACTATAAAGCCGTTTGAAAGAAGAGGCCATGTCTCAGTCATTTTTTAATTTTCAAAGCCTAGCATGCTATCCTGGTACACAATATGCAATAAATTTGGAGGACAAATGTCCTTCTCTGTTCCAAAACACATCTGAGGTTCCACCTAATGATTTTCAATGATCAAATATGTCAATATATCATTTTAGGATTTTAATTAGCAGAAAGGAATCTCCAGATTGAAAATATTTTAGGTTCCTTTTTTAAAACCCCAAATTTTTTTGACTAGTGGGAATACAGGTAATTGCTAATTTTTTTCTTTTTATAAAATATTTGGTAAATTTCTATGATAAATGCGCTTATGCAATGCAAGAACAAATGGTAACTGCTCATTTACAAAAATAATTTGGTGTTTAAATTGCAAATTAAAACATTCCCAGGGCAATGAACTGGGTTTCTGTGATTTCTGAACTGGTATGGGTATGTGGGGCTTCCCAGGTGACTCAGTGGTAAAGAATCTGCCTGCAGGTTTGATACTTGGGTCAGAAAGATCCCCTGGAGAAGCAAATGGGAAAGCACTCCAGTATTCTTGCCTAAAAAATCCCATGGACAGAGGAGCCTGGTGGGCGACAGTTCATGGGGTTGCAAAAAGACTCGGACACAAGTTAGCAACTAAACAACAATGGGTGTGTGACAAGTGGATACAAGAAAGGTAGGATTTGAGATAAGCTGGTTATAACACAACACAATTTCAGAATGTTACTTTTGATCACTTAATACTTATTTACTGCCTACTATGTGCAGTGTTCTGTTTCAGACACTAGGGAAGTAGAATCAGCATACAAAACCAAAAATAAGAGGTCATCTAAAAAAACAAAGTAACAACAAATAACTCAAAAATGGAGACAAAACCCTGAGCCACTCCTGGGTTTGACAACAGGATTCTCCCTAGAGAAGTGAGGTTCAGTGCTTTTTTCACAGCTTAAGTTCTGGTGTCCATCAGAACTCACCAGATGTCCTGTATAACCAAGATTCAACTCAGTAGAATGTGAGGAGAAACCTTAAAAAGTGGCAGTAATTGTTACCTTTAGAGCAGACCCACTTTCTACAGGTGTGGTTCTCATCAGAGCCAGAGAGTCTCCACGGACGGGCACAGTGTTCTCATTTAATTCAGCACTAGGAAGAGAAAGGTATGTTCACATCATGGAGGACTGTTGGAGGTGACACAGGGGTCACAAGCAGCCTCCTCAGGAAGAAGAAAAACGAACTCTTCAATAAGAAATTAGTCCTGCTTTTCGACACACAAATTATCAAAAAGAGATATCAAGAAAACAATCCCATTTAAAATTGCACTAATAATAATAAAATATCTAGGAATAAACCTAATCAAGGAGGTAAAAGACCTTTATTTTGAAAACTATATTCTGAAATGAATGAAAGAATCTGAAGATGATACAAAGAAATGGAAAGATATCCCATGTTCCTGTCTTAGAAGAATTAATATTGCCAAATGTCCACACTATCCAAAGCTATCTACAGATTTAATGCAATCCCTATCAAAATGACTATCAGGCCTTTTCACAGAACTAGGACAAGTAATCCTAAAATACAGATGGAAACACTGTTGTTGTTCAGTTGCTCAGTCTATCTGACTCTTTGCGACCCCACGGACTGCAGCACACCAGTCTTCCCTGTCCTTCACCATCTCCCTGAGTTTGCTCAAACTAAGGTCCATCAAGTCAGTGATGCCATCCCACCATTCCATCCTCTGTCATCCCCTTCTCCTCCTGACTTCAATCCTTCTCAGCATCAGGGTCTTTTCCAATGAGTCAGTTCTTCTCATCAGGTGACCAAAGTATTGGAGCTTCAGCTTCAGCATCAGTCTTTCCAGTGACTATTCAGGACTGATTTCCTTTAGGATTGACTGGTTGGATCTCCTTTCAGTCCAAGGGACTCTCAAGAGTCTTCTCCAGCACCACAGTTCAAAAGCATCAGTTCTTCAGTGCTCAGGTTTC
This sequence comes from Oreotragus oreotragus, assembly GCA_006410675.1. NCBI lineage: Eukaryota > Metazoa > Chordata > Mammalia > Artiodactyla > Bovidae > Oreotragus > Oreotragus oreotragus. The sequence continues at coordinate 396,584 of SJYX01024865.1, forward strand.
TTTATGGTCCAACTGTCATATCCACACATGACTACTGGAAAAACCATAGCTTTGAGTATACAGAACTTGTCAGTAATGTCTCTGCTTTTTAATATGCTGTCTACATTGGTCATAGCTTTTCTTCCAAGGAGCAAGCGTCTTTTAATTTCATGGCTGCAATCACCATCTGCAGTGATTTTGGAGCCCAAGAAAATAAAGCCTCTCACTGTTTCCACTGTTTCCCCATATCCTTGCCATGAAGTGATGGGACTTCATGTGATCTTAGCTTTTTGAATGTTGAGTTTTAAGCCAGCTTTTTCACTCTCCTCTTTCACTTTCATCAAGACACTCTTTTAGTTCCTTTTCATTTTCTGCCATTAAAAAAGGTGGTGTCATCTGCATATCTGAGGTTATTGGTATTTCTCCCAGGAATCTTGACTCCAGTTTCTGCTTCATTCAGTCTGGCATTAGGCATGATGCACTCTGCAGAGAAGTTAAATAAGCAGGGTGACAATAAACAGCCTTGAAGTACTCCTTTCCCAATTTGAAATCAGTCTGTTGTTTCCTGTCTGGTTCTGCTGCTTCTTGATCTGCATACAGGTTTCTCAGGAGGTGGGTAAGGTGGTTTGGTATTCCTATCTCTTTAAGAATTTTCCACAGTTTATTGTGATCCACACAGTCAAAGGCTTTAGCGTAGTCAATGAAGCAGAAGTAGATGTTTTTCTGGCATTCTTTTGCTTTTTATACAATCCAGTGGATACTGGCATTGGATCTGGTTCCTCTGCCTTTTCTAAATTCAGCTTGAACATATGGAAATTCTTGGTTCAGGACTGTTGAAGCCTAGCTTGGAGATTTTGAGTATTACTTAGCTAGAATGTGAAATTAATGCAATTGTGTCGTAGTTGAAACATTCCTGAAACCTGACCTTTTCCAGTCCTGTGGCCACTGATGAGTTTTCCAAATCTGCTGGCATATTGAGTACAGCACTTTTACAGCATTATCTTCTAGGATTTGAAATAGATCAGCTGGAATTCCATCACCTCCCCTAGCTTTGTTCACAGTCATGTTTCCCAACGTCCACTTGACTTTGCACTCCAGGATGTCTGGCTCTAGATGACTGATCATACCATTGTGTTTATCTGGGTCATTAAGATCTCTTTTGTATAGTTCTTCTGTATATTCTTATCACCTCTTCTTAATATCTTCTGCTTCTGTTATGCCCATACCGTTTCTGTCCTTTATTGTGTCCATCTTTGCATAAAATGTTCCCTTGGTATCTAATTTTTTTGAAGAGATCTCTAGTCTTTCCCATTCTATTGTTTTCCTCTATTTCTTTGCATTGAACACTGAAGAAGGCTTTCTTATCTCTCCTTGCTATTCTTCGGAACTCTGCATTCAGATGGGTTTATCTTTCATTTTCTCCTTTGCCTTTTGCTTCTCTCTTCTTTTCTCAGCTATTTGTAAGGCCTCCTCAGACAACCATTTTGCCTTTTTGCACTTCTTCTTCTTGGGGATAATTTTGATCACTGCCTCCTGTACAACGTTACGAACCTCTGTCCATAGTTCATCAGGCACTCTGTCCGTCAGATCTAATCCCTTTAATCTATCTGTCTCTTCCACGGTATAATCATAAGGGATTTGATTTAGGTCATACCTGAATGGTCTAGTGGTTTTCCCTACTTTCTTCAATTTAAGTCTGAATTTTGCAATAAGGAGTTCACGATCTGAGCCACAGTCAGCTCCTGGTCTTGTTTTTGCTGACTGTATAGTGCTTCTCCATCTTCAGCTGCAAAGAATATGATCAATCTGATTTCAGTATTGACCATCTGGTGATGTCCATGTGTACAGGCATCTCTTGTGATGTTGGAAGAGGGTGTTTGCTATGACCAGTGTGTTCACTTTGCAAAACTGTCTTTGCCCTGCTTCATTTTGTACTCCATGGCCAAACTTGCCTGTTACTCCAGGAATCTCTTGACTTCCTACTTTTGCATTCCATTCCCCTATGATCAAAAGGACATCTTTTTTTGGTTTTAGTTCTAGGAGCTCTTGTAGGTCTTCACAGAACTGTTTGACTTCAACTTCTTTGGCATTAGTGGTTGGGCATAAAATTTATATGGAAATTTATATGAAGGACTCCAAATCGCCAAAGTAATCAAGAAAAAAGAATATAGCTAGAGGAATCACACTCCCTGACTTCGAGCTATACCATAAAGCTACAGAAATCAAAATAGTATAGTATTGGCATAAAAACAGACGCATAGATCAATGGAACAGAATAGAGAGCCCAGAAATAAAGCCATGCACTTTTGGTCAATTAAGACAAAATAAAGGAAGCAAGAACATACAGTAGGGAAGAGACAGTCTTTTCAATAACAACAGCTAGAAACCTGGACAGCTGCATGTAAAAATGAAATTAGAACATCTCATACCATATACAAAAATAAACTCAAAACAGATTTAAAAAATAAAGGTAAGACCAGAAACCATAAAACTAGTAGAAAATATAGGCAGAACGCTCTTTGCCATAAAATGTAGCAATATTTTTTTTGGATCTGTCTCAAAGCAAAGGAAACAAAAGCAAAAATATAAATAATGAGATCTAATTAAACTTAAAAGCTTTTGTCGTGCAAAGGAAACCACTGACAAAATGAAGATAACAGAATGAAAAAATATCTACAAATGATATGACCAACATGGGGTTAATACTCAAAACACATAAATGGTTCAAACATCTCAATATTTAATAAAAATAAATAAACCAATTAAAAGTGAGCGTGGGTGGTGGGGGGGGTGAGTGGTGAAATGGGCACAGGATGTGACAGACATTTTTCTGAAGAAGATATATACAAATAGACAACAGGTACATGAAAAGATGCTCAACATCACTGCTCATCAGGGAAATGCAAACCAAAACCACAATGAGACATCACTGCACACCTGTCAGCGTGGCTATCATCAAAAAGAACATAAATAACAAACGCTGGCAAGGATGTGGGAATTCCCTGTTGGTGGAAATTCCCTGCTGGTGGGAATGGAAGCTGTTGCAGCCACTATGGAAAACAGTATGGCAGCTCCTCGAAAAAAACAAACTGGAACTATTATATGATCCAGCAATTCTGAGTGTATATCTGAAGAAAAAAACACTAATTTAGCAAGATATGTGCCCCCTCAGTGTTTATAGCAGGGTTATTTACAATAACTAAGATACAGAAGTGACCTAAGTGTTCATCAAGATGAATGGATAAAGAAAATGTGGTATGTATATATGTAATGGAATATTACTCAGCCATAAAAAGAATGAAAATTTGCAACAACATAGATGCACCTAGAGGGTATTATATTTAGTGAAATAAGTCAGACAGAGAAAGACAAATACTGTATTTTATCACTTACATGTGAAATCTAGAAAATAAACAAACAAATGAATATATAAGTGAAGTAAGTCAGAAAAAAATTTGCAGATATAGAGAACTAGAGGTTACCAGTGAGATGAGCTAAGTGAGGAGGGAGTAGATAGTGGTAGGAAATCAATAAGCAGAAACTACTCTGTATAACTTTCCTTGGAAGGAACGTTATGACCAACCTAGAGAGCATATTAAAAAGCAGAGACATATTTTGCCAACAAACGTCCATCCAGTCAAGGCTATGGTTTTTCCAGTAGTCACGTATGGATGTGAGAGCTGGACTATAAAGAAAGCTGAGTACCGAAGAATTGATGCTTTTGAACTACTGTGTTGGAGAAGACTCTTGAGGGTTCCCTTGGACTGCAAGGAGATCCAACCAGTCCATCCAAAAGGAGGTCAGTCCTGGGTGTTCACTGGAAGGACTGATGTTGAAGCTGAAACTCCAATACTTTGGCCACCTGATGGGAAGAGCTGACTCATTGGAAAAGACCCTGATGCTAGGAAAGATTGAAGGTAGGAAGAGAAGGGGCCAACAGAGGATGAGATGGTTGGATGGCATCATCGACACAACGGACATGAATTTGAGTAAACTCTGGGAGTTGGTGATGGACAGGAGGCCTGGTATGCTGCGGTCCATGGGGTCGCAGAGTCAGACATGACTGAGCAACTGAACTATGTATAAAATACATAAGTTACAAGAATATAAATATAACCAATAATTTATAATAAATGTAAAAATAGAATATAATCCATAAAAAATTTAATCATTACATTGTACACCTAAAACAAATATAATATTATAAATCAATGAATAAGAATCCTGAGGCCAAACCAAAAAAAAAAAGAGAGAGAGAGATTAGTTCTATGTAGTTTACACTGCTACAAAACACAGAAAGCAGATGAAAAAATCCTTGCAACATGTGTATATGGAAGAACATGTACACTGTTAACTTGTAACAAGCATTTGCCCTTTAGTAAAAGAACGAATATACTATGGCAGTATGAAGAAACCGTGGGCTTCTCTGGCGGTCCAGTGGTTAGGAATCTGCCTTGAATGTAAGGAACACCAGTTTGATCCCTGATCCAGGAAGATCCCACACGCCACAGAGCAAGAAAGCCCATGTACCACAACCACTGAGCCTATGTTCCGGAGCCCGAGAGTCACAACTACTGAGCCCACGCTCTACAGCAAGAAAAGCCGCTGTAGTGAGAACTCCTGCACCACAGCTGGGGAGGAGCCCCCACTCAGTGCAACCAGAGAGCCCAGGCACAGCAATGAAGAACCCCCAACAAGGCCAAAAGTGAGTGAGTAAGTAAACCCTCCAGTGTCGCTGGGGATGTAGACTGACACAGCCACCACCGAAGACAGTACGGAGACTGTTTAAAAACTAGGAATAAAACTACCATATGACCCAGCAATACCACTTCTAGGCTTTACCTGAGGAAACCAAAATTCAAAAGGACATGTGTACCCCCAATGTTCACTGCAGCACTATTTACAATAGCCAGGACACAGAAGCAACCCAGATGTCCATTGACAGATGAATGGATCAAGAAGCTGTGGTACGTTGATACATTGGAATAGTGCTCAGCCATAAAAAGGAACACATCTGAGTCCATTCTAATCGGGTGGATGAGCCTAGAGCCTATTACACAGAGTGAAGTGAGTCAGAAAGAGAAAAACAAATATCGTATATTAATGCATATATATGGAATCTAGAAAGATGGTACCAATGAACCTATTGGCAGGGCAGCAATGGAGAGGCAGACATGGATAACAGACTTACGGACATGGGTGGCAGGGAGGAAGGAGAGGGTGAGACAAATGGAGACAGTAGCATGGAGCCATATACACTATCATACAGAATAGACAGCCAATGGAAATTTGCTGTATGACTCAGGGAACTCGAACCAGGGCTCTGCAGCAACCTAGAGCAGTGGGGGAAGGTGGGAGGGAGGGTCAAGAGGGAGGAGACATATGTATATCTATGGCTTATTTATGTTGATGTACGGCAGAAACCAAAGCAATATTATAAAGCAATTATCCTTCAATAAAAAATAAATTTTTTGAAAAGATTTTAAAATTCAGATATATCAAAACAAAAACCACTGAATTATACACTGTAAATGGGTGAACTGCATTGCATAGTATTTGAATTGTATCTTAATAAGGCTGTTACTACAAAAACAAATGATCTGAAAAGAAATTACTCCAAAGCAGAAAAAATGTTCAATATCATTTATTTTTTCAATTGGAGGATAATTGCTTTACGATGTTGTATTGGTTTCTGCCAGACAATAACATCATTACTCTTCAGGTAAATGAAAATTAAGACCACAAAGGGTTCTGTGGTTCACATTCACTGGGATGCGTATAATTTTTTAATGGAGAATAATAAGCACTGGCAAGGCTACTGAGAAACAGAAGCGATCATACATTGCGGGTGGGACTGGAAAATGCCACAACTGCCTGGAAGACAGTTTGGCAGGTCCTCAGTAAGCTAAGAATAGTTACCACATGACTAAGCAACAACCCTCCTGGGCACATATTAAAGAGAACCGGAAGAAGTCTACAAATTTTTTGTATGTCAATGTTCAAGAATGACCTTATTCAAAATAGCCACAGAGTAGAAACAACAAGGGCTTCCCAGGTGGCTCAGTGGTCAAGAACTCACCTACCAGTGCAGGGGAGCCAGGCTCCATCCCTGGGTCGGGAAGATCCCCTGGAGAAGGAAACGGCAACCCACTCCAGTATTCTTGCCCGGGAAATCCCACACACAAAGGAGCCCGGCAAGGTACAGTCCATGGGGTTGCAAAGAGTTGGACATGACTTAGTGATTAAACAACAAACAACGGAAATATCCATCGACACATGGATAAACAAAATATGGCATATCTACACAATCGACTATTATTCAGCTATGAAGTACCAAAACATGCTACACAGGTACACCTTGAAAACATTATGCTAAATGAAACAAGTCAGACATATTTGCACATATTTGTACAATTCCAGTTATATGAACCATCCAAAGTAGGAAAATCCAGTACAGGCAGAAAGCAGATGGGTGGTTGCCAGGTGCCGGACAAGGAAGTAGCGAGACTCATACAGGGAGAATGCTTCTTTTAGGTGTGATGACAGTATTATGGAATTAATAGTGGTAAGGGTTGCACAACTCTGTCAAAGTACTAAAAAGCACTAAATTGCACACCTAAAAAGTGTAAATGCATGGGAACGATAACTTTATAAAAAGGATAAAAGAAAAATTATCTAAATCTACTATAGGAAAATGTGACAAAGCTTGATAGCTGGTGCACAGATATGTATTATGCAATCTCTAAAGCTTTCTGTATGACTGAAATATTACCTTTAGAAAGGGGGTACAGCAATTTTTTAAAAGTCTAGTATGGCAAGGGGAAGAAAAATCAGAGTAACTGGAAAGGAAAAGACCCAGAAACAGGCCCAAGTTTATATAAAAGTATATAAGAACGTGAGTATTCTTTAAAGCAGGGGTCCCCAACCTCTGGGATCTAATGCCTGATGATCTGAGGCAGAACTGATGTAATAATAATAGAAATAAAGTGAACAATAAATGTAATGTGCTTGAATCAGCCCGAAACCATCCCCCCTACTCCTGGTTCATGGAAAAATTGTCTTCCATGGAACTGGTCCCTGGAACCAAAAAGGTTGGGGATTTCTGCTTTAAAGGATCCAATCTCAAATGCTGGAAGGAAAATAGATAATCAGAACACCAACGGCCACGAAGAAAACTAAATCTGGAAGTTGGATATTCTAACATCTTTCTAGCTTTGGTGAAATTTCTGATAAACAACTGGGCAGTTACATCTTCATTATTCCCCCCTTCGCAAAAAAAGTTTATGATGAAGTTCCTCTTAAAGGCTTCAATAATAACAGTAGTATTAAAAATGTTATGCGCAAGGGACTTCCCTGGTGGTCCAGTGGCAGAGAGTCCCCCTTGCAAGGAAGGGGACTCAGGTTTGATCACTGGTTAGGGAACTAAGATCCCACATGCCAAAGGGCAATCGAACCCATGTGCTGCAACTACTGAAGCCCACGGACCGCAACTAGTGAGTCCATGTGCTGCACTGAAAGATCCCGCCTAACAAGACAAAGATCCTTCATGCTACAACTAAGACCTGAGGCAGCACAATAAATAAATAAATAATTTTTAAATGATGTGGGAAAACTGATCCATTAGAATTAACTAAAAGGTTAAGCTGGAATTCCAATTGTACCCTGATCACCAGTGAGTAAGTTTGCTGAGTACTAACTGTAAAGTCCTCTATACAAAGCACGCACTTAAGTGTTATGTTGATGACAGCACCTGGAACTGAACAGCATTAATCAGAACATTCACTCAACAATGTTTAGCACCAACTAAGCACAGAACACTGGACACAGAGAGATGAACAAAACAAACTGGCATAGAGCAGGGGGCAGAAATCTAGTAAGATAAATAAATGGTGTAATAGTCAACAAGAAAAGACAGGCAGAAAGAACTCAGAGGGGACTGTAAAGACACTTGGGTGCGTCACGTGAGAGCCTGCAGAAACAAAGTTTATAGAAACAACCCACTGCGCTGACAGGACGGCACCAAGACAAGTGCCACATCTGAGAGACACTGCACATACTCCTCCTCAGGTACCTTACAACATTAAAACTACCTTCAGAGGTTTCAATCAGCTGAAGAAGAGTGAGAATGGAAAAAGACTAATTAGGAGTGTCTTCAAATGATCTACAAGTAGGGCTTAAGAAGCTATGTATTAGTAGATAGAAGAGTGCGTCAAACTATCTTTCAAAGAGATATTCTGAAACCATGTAGTCACAGACTTGAAAAGAGGGGGAAAAAAGTACCCTCCAAAGAAAGGTAAGAGGAAAAGAATATCAGTTTACTTCCATCTCCCCAGCACTCTACCTGTCTGTGGAAGCATCCTGGATACTGGCATTTTTATGACTTAATAAGCGATCTTCTCTTGTAACCTAAGAAAAGGAAATCACAAAAATTAAATCTCTATCGATGATACTAAAATAAGAAGAAATTTATATTCCTTTGCAGTAAAAATAGAAATACCAGTTTGCTTCTGTTCTAGAAAGAGGTAATCACACCTCATTCATGGAAATATCAGTTAACTGCACCCAGTGCAGTCCTATTCACACCTGAACTCATACACCAAGTGCCCATTTCAATATATAGGTATGCAAATCCATATACTTTACTAGACAGCTCTCCATGATTTAAGACACCACCTGTATGTTGGTCAATATACACAGAATCCAAAAAGATTCAATTCCAGAATTTTTCAAATTTATCAAAAGAAGAAATAGATGTTAAGCTGTGTATTTGTATTTTTATTTTTCCCTGAATATTTCAGAAGAGAATTCTAAAAACTCTTTCTGAAGAAGTCAGTTTTTCCCTTAATTTTATTGAGGTATCACTTACATACAGCAAAATGCCACACATTTTAAATGCATGATGATGAATTCTGAAAAATATACAGGGGTACCTAATCAACACTACAATCAACTTCCATAACATGTCCCCTGCCCCCACGTGTTCCCTTGCTTTCCAATGCAATCCCATGAAAAGCCCACACATGCAGCCAGCCGTGGTCTGTGCGTTTTTTTGGCCTGCAGGTTTCTGTGCTGCACATAGGCTTTCTCTAGCTGCAGTGACCGTGGGCTACTCTCCGCTACAGTGCAGGGACTTCTCCTTGTGGCGGCTTCTCCTGTGGAGCACAGGCTCCAGGGGTGTGGGCTTCAGTAGCTGCAGCACGACAGTTTCATATAAATGGATTTTTAACACCTGTCTTCTGTGCTTCCCTCTTTAGAGAGGCATGATGTTTCTGAGGTTCACCCATGGTGTTGCATGCATCAACACATTTCTTTTTATGTACTGAGTAGCTTTCCACTTTACAGATATAGCCCGTTTGTTTATCTGTTTCCTTGCTGATGGACATTTGGATCGCTTCTAGTTTTTACCTACTGGAAACAAAGATGCCAGAAGCATTCATGTACCAGTATCTGTATGAACCTATGTTTTCAGTACTCTCGGATAAATATGTAGGAGTGGGACTGCTGGGTCACACAAGCAGTGTATGTTTAATATATTACCAAATTCTTTTCTAAAGTACCTGCAATGCTTTACGTTCTTACCAGCCATGTGCATTGCAGGCAGTCCATTACTGCCCACACAGGGATGGTCAGTTGTTAACTTTAGCTATGAAGTATGAGGTTAGCTGTACATTATCTGCATAAACACCCTTTATCAAGCTGAAGTTCCACTCTATTCCTATTTTGTTGTGAACGTTTATCATGATCAGGTCTTAAATTCTGTGGAATGTCCTTTCCATATAAATGGAGACAATTTTCCTTAATTTTTAATATGTTGAACTATACTGGTTTCTGAATGATAAACCACCTTTTCCCCCAATATAAACTTTTGGCCATGGTTACTGTCCTGTTTATTAATCGTTGAGTAAGATTTGCTTCTGTTTTGTTTAGGACTTTCAGTCTGTAGCAGCTTTTTTCTGTACAATCTCTCTCTGGCTTTGGTATCGGGGTAAAACCAGCCTTTAAGTGAGCTAGGACATGCTTCCTGCTCTTCTATTTCCTGCAAGAGCTTATGAACAATTGTTATTATTTCTTCCTTAAATGTTCAGTAATCTTAACAGTGAAGGCATCTGGTCCTGAGTTTTTCCTTGTAGGATGATTTTAAACTATAAAACAAAATCTCTTTCATTTAGAGCTCTTGAAGTTATTTCTCTCTCGTGTGAGTCAAAATAGAAATACCACTGAAACGTCAGGTGATGACAGCTGCCACCACCTCTGCTGCTACAAGAGGCACTGTCAGCATCGCGATCAAGATTTGCTAAACACTCACTATGTGCCTGCCAGGAGTCACTCCATGGCCTTCATATTTATTATTTTATTTCATCCTTACAACTCACCTTAGGGTATGTATTACCATTACCTCCTTTTAAATATAATTTAACTGAGGCTCAGAGAAATAAACTAATTTGCCAAGTCACAAAGCTAGTACGTGGCAGATAAGAAACAGGATTCAAACTCCAGCTGTCTAATTCCAGAGCCTGTACTGACAGATTTCATAATTATTTTTATATGTAAACATTATGTTTTATGTTTACATTTGGGTGACAAGGTACAGAAAGCACACAAACAACATTCCTCAAGTTCTTCCAGTTCTTTTCAGGGCCTGTGCCTGGGACAGGATGGGTAAAGAGCCTCTTCTCAACAACAAGGTACTGGGAAATCCTTGTTGACAACAGGATGCAGTAAGACAGGCTTCTGCCCTATTTCAGCACAGAGGGTAACCCTGACAGGTGGGAGGGCCAAGGAAAAGCCGGTTTTGAGAGCATGGATGCCACTGACTTCTTGGGGGCTGGTCTCTACACACTGCGTCCTTCACAAGGGGTCACAACCAACTCTTCGTCTTGCAACCATCACTCAGCTGCTAATAACACGACTAATAACTTTGCTGAATCAGCTATTCAGCTAATAATTTTGCTGAATTGGGACAGATGGGTGGGAGGAAAAGTGAATTGATAAAGACCTAAAATCACTCTAGGGTTTCTAGCTATAAAAGTGACAAAAGATTATGGACTTACTTCTACGGGAATTTGACTTTTAAAAAACTTTATTCTTCTTACTTCATGACTGCCCCATCTTAATCTACTTTGACTAGAATTTAGAGATGGAAAGGCATTTCCCACCTTGAGCATGTTTCCTGGTTTCACCCTCTCTGTCTCATCACCAGCCTGCTCCCTCATGTCCCCCATCTGTGTGTGTTCTTTGTTCCAGAGGGTCTCCCTCCACTTCAGCGGGACGCTAGTGAAGGCAGCTTACCTTCTGCACTGCTGCTACCTGAGCCTTCAGAATATTACTCTTCAAGTCAGGAGGAACTCTCCTGGTATTCAGCGCTGGGCTGTCGATGGCATTATTCAGACATTTCTCGGTTAACTTTACCACTTCCTCCTGGATATTAAAAACACACTGTAAGCAACTCTGAGAGAATTCAACTAAATGGAGACAGAAAAGGAGTGATGAAAGTTCCTATTCAGACAACCAGGGAGTTGTGTATTTCAGGCAGCCATCTTATTCCAGGAGGAGTCAGCTCTTACCTGAGGTTTTGAACTAAGATCAGTAATCACAAATAAGGTAGGGACCCCTGAAAATCATCCAGCCACCTTTTGTCTTTTAATTTGTCTTTAAGCCAACTGAATAACTAATAATACCACCCTGGAAAAATGCCTGAATTAAACCACAGATGAAGAATGTGTGCCATCTGCTGTAATTAATTTCAACTGGATTTTACGTCGGGCCCTACACAGGCTGATCCCTAGAGCTGTTACTGGATAGATGACTGTGCTTGAGACTTAAGTTATTTGGCCAAAGCAAGGCCACTCTCAGGTAAAAGCTTACTAAAATGATAAAATAAAGCACAAGTCCACTGAATAAAGATCATAATTAAAACAACATAAATTAACTATAATGAAAAGAAATGAGA
>SJYX01024865.1:417177-433694 GCA_006410675.1 Oreotragus oreotragus
GACTCTGTGTGACCCCATAGACGGCAGCCCACCAGGCTCCCCCATCCCTGGGATTCTCCAGGCAAGAATACTGGAGTGGGTTGCCATTTCCTTCTCCAATGCATGAAAGAGAAAAGTGAAAGTGAAGTCGCTCAGTCTCTCCGACTCTGCATATAAGTTAAATAAGCAGGGTGACAGTCAGGAAGCAACAGTTAGAATTGGATATGGAACAACAGCCTGGTTCCATATAGGAAAAGGAGTACATCAAGGCTGTATATTGTCACCTTGCTTATTTAACTTATATGCAGAGTACATCAATAATCTTAGATATGCAGATAACACCACCCTTATAGCAGACAGCGAAGAGGTACTAAAGGGCCTCTTGATGCAAGTCAAAGAGGAGAGTGAAAAAGCTGGCTTAAAACTCAACATTCAGAAAACTAAGATCATGGCATCAGGTCCCATCACTTCTCAGCAAATAGATGGTGAAACAATGGAAAACAGTGAAAGACTTTATTTTCTTAAGCTCCAAAATCATTGCGGACGGTGACTGCAGTTATCAAACTAAAAGACACTTGTTCCTTGGAAGAAAAGCCATGACCAACATAGATGGCATATTAAAAACAGAGACATGACTTTACCGACAAAGTTCCGTATACTCAAACTATGGTTTTTCTAGTCATGTATGGATATGAGAGTTGGACCATAAAGAAAGCTGAGTGCCAAAGAATTGATACTTTTGAACTGTGGTGTTGGAGAAGACTCCTGAGAGTCCCTTGGACTGCAAGGAGATACAACCAGTCAATCTTAAAGGAAATCAGTCCTGAATATTCATTGGAAGGACTGATGGTGAAGCTGAAGCTCCAATACTTTGGTCACATGATGACAAGAACTGATTCATTAGAAAAGACCCTGATGCTGAGAAAGATTGAAGGCAGGAGGAGAAGGGGATGACAGAGGATGAGACGGTTGGATGGCATCACCTACGCAATGGACAGGAGTTTGAGCAAGCTCTGGGAGTTGGTGGTAGACAGGGAAGACTGGCATGCTGCAGTCCATGGGGTCGCAAACAACTGGACACGACTGAGCAACTGAACTGACTGATGAAGGCAGGAAAAATAGCATAGCATAGCTAGTTCAATCACTCAGTTGTGTCTGACTCTTTGTGACCCTATGGACTGTATACTGCCAGGATCCTCTGTCCAAGAGGATTCCTCCCTTCCTCCTCCAAGGGATCTTCCCATCCCAGATATCAAACCCAGGTGTCCCTCACTCTAGGTGGATTCTTTACTGTCTGAGACACCAGGGAAGCCCACAGAGGACAAAAGAGGAGATTGCTGGATGGCATCACTGACTCAATGGACATGAGTCTGAGCAAGCTCTGGGAGATGGTGAAGGACAGGAAAGCCTGGCATGCTGCAGTCCATGGGGTTGCAGAGTTGGATATGACTGAGCAACTGAACAACAAGAATGGCTAGTTCAAATGCATCGACATTTTCTTTTCAGAGAGAATTACATTGCAGATTTTGTATTATTTGTTCAACATTTATATTTGCATATCACAGCATCTCAAAGCAACCTGCCACAGACCTAGGCAGATATTTCTCTTCCTGCCTATATTAAAAATCAAGGATTCAATGCACATATCACAAAACTATCTGTATTGTTACCATCTTTCTGAAGGCAATTTTGCAAAAGTACCAAGGCTTTAAAACTATTTCTGAAATTTGACTTAACACTTCTGTCATACCGAGTGGTTTTTGCAGGATCTTAGCTCCCAAAGCAGGCATTGAACGTGGGCCCTCAGCAGTGAAAGAACTGAATACTAACCACTGGACCACCAGGGAATTCCTGAATTTAACACTTCTACTTCCTAGGAAAATAATCAAAGATAATGCAGGATACTTATTTATAAGACTGTTTATCACAACACTTATTATGACAGTGAAAATTAGTGAAATGTCTAATAAGAGACTGAGTAAACACAACGTTGACCTATGTATGCCATTTGACTATTAATGATAATGTGTTATTGAAATAAAGAGATTACAAATGATTAGCTATAGAACCAGAGAAGGCAATGGCACCCCACTCCAGTATTCTTGCCTGGAAAATCCTATGGAGGGAGGAGCCTGGTGGGCTGCAGTCCATGGGGTGCTAACAGTCGGACACGACTGAGCGACTTCACTTTCACTTTTCACTTTCATGCATTGGAGAAGGAAATGGCAACCCACTCCAGTGTTCTTGCCTGGAGAATCCCAGGGACGGGGGAGCCTGACGGNTATTCTGGACCAGAGAATTCCATGAACTTTATAGTCCATAGAGTTGCTAACAGTCGGACATGACTGAGCGACTTCACTTTCACTTTTCACTTTCATGCATTGGAGAAGGAAATGGCAACCCACTCCAGTGTTCTTGCCTGGAGAATCCCAGGGACTGGGGAGCCTGGCGGGCTGCTATACGTGGGGTTGCACAGAGGTGGACACGACTGAAGCGACTTAGCAGCAGTAGCAGCAGCTATAGAACAATATTATTGCATTTTTAATTTTAAAAATATTATCACATATCAATGGCTGGAAGTACGTATCTTTAAAATGTTAACTGTAGTTATCTCTTAGGACTGGGATAATGGAAGTTTTATAATTACTTGCTTTTTAAAATCTACATTTTGTGGGGAATTTCCTGGCAGTCCAGTGGTCAGCACTCAGCACTTTCAGCCAGGGCTCAGATTCAATCTTTGACTGGGGAACTAAGATTCTGCAAGCTGCATAGCATGACCAAAAAAAAAAAAAACAAACCAGAAACAAACATAAATAAAATCTGTATTTTGTACAATTACCTTCCATGTATATAAAAGAAAAAGATTACTGAAATACAAGTTCAGTGTAATAGCTATAAAATATTTTCATATAGTTTTATTATAGGATGCAAATCCAACAATATCCAGTTACTATGCTGTTGATATATCTGCCTTGGATGGCCAAAATGTGCATAAGAGTAGACCAAAATAATTTAAAACACACCCTGATTCCTAAACACCCCAAGTTAGACCTGTTCTAACAAGACTAGATGCTCAAACTCTCCTGCAGAGCAGTCCTCACTGTCAGAATCAGCTTAGTTAGGAGCTAATGTCAGGTTAAAGTGGATCCAAAGTCTACTTCAGTTCGTTAACGAGCCAGGGCTCATGTACCTGCAGCACAGAAAGCCAAACTGACAGCAGGAGTTTGCAGAAAACTAGGGGTTTATCTGCAGGGCACCAAGAAAGGAGAACACGCAGCTCACATAGAAGAGATCAGAACTCCCTAATGGCTTTCTGGCAAAGATCTTTAAACATAGTGTGAGGGGACAGGGTCCAGGAAGTGTGATCAGCCTGTGGACGTTCTTCTGATTGGTTGTACTTAGTTGCTCAGTCATGTCCAATTGTTTGCAACCCTACAGATGGTAGCCCACCAGTCTCCTCTGTTTGTGGGATTCTCTAGGCAAGAATACTGACGTGGGTTGCCATGCTCTCCTCCAGGGGATTTTCCCAACCAGGGATCGAACTCAGGTGTCCCACATTGCAGGCGGAGTCTGAGCCACTGGGGAAGCCCTCTGATTGGTTGGTGATGAGATAATAGGGTGATGTCTTGAGAACCTCAACCTCCTGGCTCCAACCAGTCTGGGGACTACCTGCCTGTGATCATTATCCCCCACCTGGGTGGGGCGGTCTTAGTTTTTGCAGAACAGCTCAAAGACAGGCACAGATAGTTATACACATCCCTTCAGAACAAACCAGGATGCTCTTGTCCTAAACGTTAACTGCTAGACTCTGCTCTTTGGAACATGGGGAAGGCCCAGGAGATTACCGCCTTTTTCCTACAAACAGGAAACAGGGATGTGGAGAGGCTTTTTGTACTTGGGATGGCCCCAGAGGGTCCTGTTTGGGGTCCAATTCTCCCTTTTCTTTGATGCTTCTCAATTCTGAGGGGAAAAGGGGTAAGATTAGGAAGGGAATCAATTTTTAGATAGATTAATCACAAACTCAGCAGGGGAAGTCAGTTTTAGGGGGATTTGGTTTCAAGTTCTGAACCAGAATGCCATTAGATCCAGACTCAAACCACTCTTGAAACAATCTTGGCTAGAAAACACAGGTAAGCCATTTATATAGTCAAACACATAAGGCAAAGAATTGGTGTAAGCAGTAAAACTCAAAAGAACAACGGTACTTTTTTTTAAACACAGAGAGATCTTATTTCTGAGAGCTCCTTCTTTAAATGTCTCAGAAAAAATTGAAATTATTTAGTTTTAAAAAATTATATAAGCCTTTTAAGTAAAGTGAAGTTCTTTTTAGCTCTAACTTTGGGAACATGAAAAGAGTTACTTTAAGGTTGGTGTGGTTTACTCTTTTTGAGAATTTAATAATATTTGGACCCACCTTCCCAAAAAATATGTAACTGAATTAAAGCAAGAATAGGAGCTTCCTTGGTGGTCTAGTGATTAAGAATCCACCTTGTCCAATACAGAAGAGGTGGGTTCGATACCTGCTCAGGGAACTAGATTCCACATGTCACAGAGCAACTAAGCTCATGCACCACAACTACTGAACACAAGCACTTTAGAGCTTGTGCTCTGAAACCAGAAAGAAGCCCCTCACTCGCTGCAACTAAGACCCACTGCAGCCAAAATAAATAAGAGAAAAAAGAATACGTGTTCAATTGCATAGGGTTTAAGACACCTCTTATAATTATTCTTGGGTAGATCCGTGATCTGCAAGAATCCTGCTTTAGAAGAATAAATACAATTTACCTTGAACTTTTACTAAATATACACAAAGGTTTTAACCACTTTACCAGCAGTTAAATAGCCTGATTTCCAGACTTAACAATTATTTTTTAAAACACCTGCACCAATATTAGTATAATATTAGTAACTATTGTTTCAGGCTTCCCAGTTGGCACTAGTGGTAAAGAACCTGCCTGCCAATGCAGGGGACACAAGGGATGTGGGCTCGATCCCTGGGTCAATAAGATCCCCTGGAGAAGAGCATGGCAACCCACTCCAGTATTCTCATCTGGAGAATGCCATGGACAGAGAAGCCTGGTGGGCTACAGTCCATAGGGTGGCAAAGAGTCGGACACAACTAAAGTGACTTAGCAAGCAACTATTGTTCCAGCTGAAAAACTCATGGCAGTGAGAGTAGCAGAATGTGCCATCCCCAAATATGCCACCTTGTGGCATGTTATTTTGAGCTGAAGGCAACTGAGAAGCAGCAGATATAAGAAAAGCTTTGTCCTCCTGTCTATCTAAAAGCAGGACAGAAATTTACAAAGGAGTCCCTCCTTCCTTTATACTAGGAAAGACCAACATTCATCCCTGCAAACAACTCAAACGCTTATCACTGAATAGCAAGGACTCAAAGCTGCGTAAGAAGCCTTACTTCTGTTTACCCTGCTTTTCCTTGAACCCACCCCTACACTTTTCTTTCGTTTGACTTTAGCTGGATGGAATTTAACTGGAATTCTAAGCCTGAGAGTTGCTCATTCTCCCCTGGTATCTCCCATCTGTACATGAGGTACACATAACAGTAAACTTCTGTTTTTCTCTTGTTAATCTGTCTTTTGTTACAGAAGTCTCAGCCAACAACTCAGAGGAGTAGAAGGAAAAATTATTTTTTTCCCCTACAGCAATTACTGTTAGAGAGTATTAGCCTTTGTGTTTGTAAAAGTATCATTTCTACTTACCTTACATAATATGCAATAGCTCAGTGATCCCTGGGGAAGTGTGGCCTTTGTATGGCTAACATCTGAAGACTGACTCAATTTCCCAAAGGGAAGTCGGACCAACTGCCACACTTGTGTGTCCAAATTGAGGGTAGAGGGAAAGAAAGTTAACTACTGATAGAACCAAACTGAAACATTTGGAGTCACTTATTTCAGGGACAGAATGAAGACAGCCAATGTAGGCACACAGAAGACACTCAACCTAACCTCATAGGGATGTATTACTCTTCCCAAAGGTTGGCACAGGACACCAGCCAAGCCCCCATGAAAGTCTGTTCATGGCAGCTCTATGCTTCCTTGTTCCCCTGACTCAGCTACTCTGATTCAGATAAGAAAGAAGACCACCAGGCAACTAATCAGCCGACAACAACAAATAACTTCTTATCCCATAAAAACCGCTTAAATTTGTCAGCAACTCAGAACTTACTACGTTCACAGTCTTGAGTTCTAAGGTTTGTGGGTCAAAATCCAGGTAACAAATGCATCTTTGTCCTTTGTTTTCTTCAGAGTGCAGATTTTTATTTCTGATATACTTTTTGGTTATACCTTCTTAAGGTTTGGGTACAAAAAAAAATCTAAAGATTAAAAGTGACAAAGATTATTCCAAGTCACGTGTGGCAGCAATCTGCTGTAGTATTACATTCCCAACAAAAAGAGAAAGACAACCTACAGGTCACACCTGGCCTGCCATCTACTGGAACATGGCCACGCCCAGGCCCACATGATGCCATGGTGGCACAGCTGAGTACAATGACAGAGACTGTACGGCTACTATGACTTAAACATTTACTGACCTTTAATGAGTGGTCAAGAGAACACAGTCATCACGCCTTTCTTTTAAACCTTTACACTAAAAAGACTAGCTGCGAAAGGTCATGCCTTAATCACATCCCTATCCTCACTAACAAATGCAGCTTATATTTTGTTACTTTAAGCATTTTAAAAATTTTCTGATCAAGGACCAAGAAAAAAACATATTCTTCAAATTTGAAGATAAAGAAAATTCTGGAATTGTCTCAAGTAATTAAGAGGAGGAAGGTAACTCAAAAGTCTTCAAGTCTTGACACAGCATAAGCCCTAAAGGACTCCAAAGACATAGATCAGGCAGACACTGTGAACACATCCCTCATACCAGGAGGCACCCAGAAAGGGGAAGAATCCCAACAATGAACCCAAGATTCAGGGTGTCCCAAGGTGACAAGAATGCTCTAACCTCCGAGTACATCCAACCTCCAAAATATCCAAAGGCTGACTTTAGTCTTAGGCTGAGGAACTTCCCACATTAGGAAATCTGCTGCATTCTTGGCTATCTGTTCGATTCCCAGGTGTGTTAGGATGTGTTTTCTTACACTGAGGTGAAATCTGCCTAATTTCATCACTCACTGACCTTAGCTCTTCAAGACTGTTAAAAAACCAGTTATCAATACTTTATTTCCTGTTATATCATAGCTCCTCAGATAACTGAAGTCTTCTTTCCTGAGACTGCTGAGCCTCATTACAACCGTGCTTCAAGATTCTTAACTGTACTCCTCTTCTCAAACCGCTTTAGCTTTCTGAAATCATGTTTCTCTCTCTTTCTTTTTAATACTAAAAGCTCCCCTTTTAAGCCCTTTCAGTTAATACAATGGAGATGTTTCAGCAGTTACACTTCACAATGTTTACAAAATTCTCAAACTTTTTTTTACACATACCACCTCCTGATCCTAACCCCTACGTTTGTGTCAGACTTGTCATGATATATAGTCTTAAATCCAATCCATCATTCCAGGCTTTCAAAGTATTCACAGATCCTGATTTTGCCTTTCACACTGTACTTTTCAGTTGTTGCCATCTGAAAATTCATTAGCCTAAGAGCTTCTCAGTTACCCAATTTTTAGAGCTAAACTTCCAACATCTGACACTTTGCTTTATTTTGTTTTTTGTTTTTTGTTTTTAAAAACTTTCTAATAATAAGTGTATACATTTTTACTGAGTTAGTAATTTTCTTTCTTTTTTTTTTTACAAGCATATTCTTAATATTTTCCATGATCAAGAGTAAACTTAGTCTAAAAACAAAACAAAAAAACTCTGCATTGTCTTAGAAACTTCCAGGGAGAAAAGTTATACTTTTTAACCTGATAATGATGAAAATTATACAATCCATATTAACTTTTTTAACCTTAGCTGATAGAAAACTCAGAGTAAGGTTAAATACAGAAACAGCAAGTATCTGCAGAAAAATTTACTGGTATAATTATTTCCTCTTCCTTTGCATTATGCATCCTACTCACTACCACTTTCATTACTATGCTACAGTTCATTTAACCCCAGTATTTGTTCAGTTCAGTTTAGTTGCTCTGTCATGTCCGACTCTTTGCAACCCCATGGACTGCAGCAAACCAGGCCTCCCTGTCCATCACCAACTCCCACAGTTTACTCAAACTCATGTCCATTGAGTCAGTGATGCCATCCAACCATCTCATCCTCTGTCTGCCCCTTCTCCTCCTACCTTCAATCTTTCCCAGCATCAGGGTCTTTTCAGATAAGTCAGTTCTTTGCATCAGGTGGCCAAATGATTGGAGTTTCAGCTTCAGCATCAGTCCTTCCAATGAATATTCAGGACTCATTTCCTTTAGGATGGACTGAATGGATCTCTTTGCTGTCCAAGGGACTCTCAAGAGTCTTCTCCAACACCACAGTTCAAAAGCATCAATTTTTCAGTGCTCAGCTTTCTTTATAGTCCAACTCTCACATTCATATATGACTACTGGAAAAATTAATGCCTTGACTAGATAGACCTTTGTCGGCAAAGTAATGTCTCTGCTTTTGAATATGCTGTCTAGGTTGGTCATAATTTTTCTTCCAAGGAGTACACATCTTTTAATTTCAGAGCTATAGTCACTATCTGCAGTGATTTTTGGAGCCCAGAAAAATAGTCTGTCATTGTTTCCACTGTTTCCCATCTATTTGCCATGAAGTGATGGGACCAGATGCCATGATCTTCATTTTCTGAAAGCTGAGCTTTAAGCCAACCTTTTCACTCTCTTTCACTTTCATCAAAAGCTCTTTAGTTCTTCTTCACTTTCTGTCATAAGGATGGTGTCATCTGCATATCTGAGGTTATTGATATTTCTCCTGGCAATCTTGATTCCAGCTTGTGCTTCTTCCAGCCCAGCGTTTCTCGTCATGTACTCTGCTTGCTTCATGGCAGTCTCTCCAATTTTGTCTGAATGTTTGCGGATACTCTCCAGAAAGTCTTTGAGATCGGACATAGATACATCCTTAATTTCTTCTCGAAGCTTGGGGATATTGTCCACCATCACCTTGCAGAATCGATAGTGGCTTACTTGAGGAAGACAGGTATGCTCTAGATGTTCCAGAGTTTTCAGTGCAGGATAATGCCTTTTAGTTTTCATCTGGTCCCGCAGTTTACTATACATCTCCAGAACTGGAAGACACAGCATTAATTTATCAACAGTGGCAGAAATATTTCTCTGCTGTAGCCGACACTGCTTCAGCTCTTCCATTGCTATCACCAGTGCCTTTCCCTCATGTTGCAGTTTTCTATTAGTATCCGTCACTTGATTTTTGAGTTTCTGTGCTTCTCCTCTCACTTTCAGCAGTTCTGTTATAGAGTCCACAAAGCCCTGATAATGAAAGTTGCACATTTTCTCAATTTCTCGGTCATGATTGCGGATGCGAGTTTCAAGCTTCTCCATGAATCGTCCATGTTCCTCACCATCATAGACAGACCTGAGCGTGGGCCCGATGCAGGCCGTGTCGGTGCTCTCGATCTCTCGAAGAATCCGTTCGTGCTCCGCCGCTGTCTCCAGGCTCTCCGCCTCCGCCATCTTAACCCGCTCCATAGACTCGGGGAGCCCCGCAGCGCGTCCCCTCCCTCAGCTCCGCTCACCTTTCGCTCTCAGTCTCTCTCTCTCACTCCAGGCTCCCGGGGATCCTAAGCCTCCGGCCACCCGCAGGACGACCCCTCCCTCAGACTGGACACGCCCCCGAGCATCCGACACTTTGCTTTAGAATATATTTTTTTACAATAGGCTTTTCATCCTAAAATTACTGTACTTAGTAAAGCTGATATTAAGATTAATTTGCATTCCTTAAGCAAACATTAACAGTTAGTGGCAGAAGTAGAGAAATCAGAGTGGATTAAAAGTGTGTCATATAAATAAAACATGAATCAAGGGAACTTCCATGCTGGTCCAGGGGCTAAGACTCCTTACTCCCAATACAGAGGGCCCTGGTTCAATCCCTGGTCAGGGAAAAAGATCCCACAAGCTGTAACTAAAAGATCTCATGTGCTGCAACTAAGATCCAGCACCATCAGATATAAGAAAACACATGAATCAATTTGAGATTGCAGCTGTATGGGTAAACAAAGGATGCTGCAGCCATCAAGCCAGTACATTTCAGCCACTGGACAGGGAGACCTGAAGGAACTCAGGATGGAGACAACCAACCAGCCCACTGTGAAGCCAACATAGTAGTCAGCCTCTGCAGCCACCGTGATGGTGCTTCTGAGGAAACCCATGAAGCTAGCCCCAGACAGCTGAAGTGCGTATCAAGGAATGACGGCAGTGAGCCCAGACTCCCACATCTTCCTATACACAGTAAACCAAGGGCTTCCCTGACCTGCAATCCAGGAGATCCAGGTTTGATGCCTGGGTTGGGAAGATTCCCCTGGAGAAAGGAATGTAACCCACTCCAATATTCTTACCTTGAGAATTCCATGGACAGAGGAGCCTGGCAGGCTACAATCTATAGGGTCAACATATTGGTTCAAAATTGGGAAAGGAGTACGTTAAGGCTGTGTATAGTCATCCCACTTATTTAATTTATATGCAGAGTACATCATGTGAAATGCTGGGCTGTATGACTCACAGGCTGGAATCAAGATTGCTGGGATCATATCAACACCTCAGATATGCAGATGATGCCACTCTAATGGCAGAAAGCAAAGAGAAACTAAAGAGCCTCTTGATGAAAGTGCAAGAGGAGAGTGAAAAACCTGGCTTAAAACTCAACATTGAAAAAACAAAGATCATGGCATCCAGTCCTATCACTTCATGCCAAATAGATGGGGAAAAGTGTAAACAGTGACAGACTTTATTTTCTTGGACTCCAAAATCACTATGGATGTTAACTGCAGCTACAAAATTAAAAGACACTTGCTCCCTAGAAGAAAAGCTATGACAAGCCTAGACAGCACATTGAAAAGTAGAGACATCACTTTGCCAACAAAGGTGTGTACAGTCAAAGCTATGGTTTTTGCAGTAGTCATGTATGGATCTAAGAGTTGGACCCTAAAGAAGGCTGAGTGTTGAAGAACTGATGCTTTCAAATCGAGTGATGGAGAAAACTCTTGATAGTCCCTTGGACTGCAAGGAGATTAAACCAGTTAATCCTAAAGGAAATCAACCCTGAATACTATTGGAAGGACTGATGATGAAGGTGAAGCTCCAATACTTTGGCGACTTGATGTGAAGAGCTGAGTCACGAAAGAAGATCCCGAGGGCAAGAGGAGAAGGGGGCGACAGAGGATGAGATGGTTGGATGGCATCACCAACTCAATGGACATGAGTTTGAGTAAACTCCAGGAGACACTGAAGAACAAGGAAGACTGGTGTGCTGCAATTCATGGGGTGGCAAAGAGTTAGACATGACTTAAGAGACTGAACATCAATACACAGAAAAGTACTAAATTCCTTAATGTGAGATAGCTGTTTTCTTTTATTAACACTAATCTTTTGATGATTATGACCAGGTCTTTGTTGAAAAAACTCCTATGAATCCAGGCTCATTCTCCCCTCTTTGAAGCAGTCTCTCAGGGTTATTTGAGATCATGTCTCCCAAGCTTGAAGTCCTAAGAAAGTCTGTCAAATAACGTAACTCTCAACTTTTAGGTTGTGCTTTTTTTTTTTCTTTTTTTCAGTTGACAAACTTGTACACAGCACTAGTTGAAGAACTGAGGTAGGGTAGTCTGACATCTCTTATTTGTCAGTACAGCACTGAACTCTTTCTTATTATTTCTGCCTGGCATAGAGTAAGCCCTCACCAAATATTAGCTATTATCTTCCTAGCTATGTGAGCCCCAAACACTTCTTCATGGCACAGCATCCTTCACCTAACCCTCTCTCGTATTCCCTTTCCTGTCTTGAACCCACACTTGTACTTATTTTTCCAAGGTTTCATAACTAATCTAATAGATCCTCTGGTAAAAATGCAGTGAATGTTGCCAAAAAAACAAGCAGCTGCTCAATGAATTTCCTGGGCAACAATTACCCTTCAACTCCCTGTCAGGATTTACTGAGCTTCAATCTTCTTCAGGATCACTCCAGGCCTCCACTAAATGTCTGTCAAACTGTCAGCCACTTAAGCTTTCATTGAAAGCTTTCAGTTAACCCTCTGACTTTCACCCTGCATTCCCCTACCTTACAAAGACAGTAGAAAAACTGACAATGTGAAGGAAAGAGACCATATAATTGAGAATTACTGAGGGGTCAAAAATGGAAAGGCTTTCTGAAATTGAATCAGCTTCTCAAAGACATTTCAATGAAAAATGTAATAGGATGAAAAAAACAAAAGACATATTCTAAAGGACAATTATAACAATGACTATGAAGGAAAGAAGAGAGTCACTCTGTGCTCCATACTGGTCTCTGAAGAAGTCCAGCTAGTTATCCAACGATGAAAGAGAACTGCAAGTCAGATGTTCCTTTTTCCTCTTTAAAATCAAGCCAAAACAAAATTAATTCAGCAGGTCTTTGTTATCTATTGCCTAGATATAGGTAAAAAAATAAAAGGCTGTCTCCAGATTATTATCTAAAATTCACTCTTCCATTATTGGGGACAATTATTTTTATCCTATTCCCACTTTAGTTACTGCTATAAGTTATTTAATGTAGAATACAAAAATTTAATTACAGTCGAATAGTTAATTGAGGTTTAACTGGTTTAACTGGTATGTCACCTCACCACATGCCTAAAGACTCCAAGAGGACACAAGATGTGCAGGGTATGAGGGATGATGCTTTAGCGTCTCATCCTTGGTTATTACAGAGCAGTTCCCTTCCAAACAAATCTGTTTACAATTTAAAAGGCTTTCAATTAATTTTTTCAACTAAATCAAGACTCACTGAACATAATTAGAGAAGGGATGGGCTGAATCTAAAGGAAAAACATGAGATGACCTTATAATTCTTAACGTTGCTGTCCAAGTTTCCTCCTAAATATCCACAAAGTTCAGCTTTTAAAATTATATAACAAGTTTTAAGAGTTCAGCACAGATAGATTTCCCAGTGAAAGAAAAGAAAAAGTATTAGCTTTGGATGAAAAACATTTCTGGGAAGTCTGGGGCTGTATGACAGGCATGTGAAGGAGATCTCTGAATACCTGGTTGTTAATATTAACATCCACGTTGGGGTGAGGAGCTGGCACAGGACTGTTTTCCATTTCAAGGTGTTTGAGCTTCTCTGAGGCATCTATGAATGCTGGAGGGGGAAAAAAAAAGGAAAATAGCCACTTAGTCTGCCATGCTGTTACAGCTTGTAAGACTCAGGCTTTCTTTACTGCCTCCCCTCAATACCAGTTACCATCAATAAAAGGTAATAATCCAGATCACCTTGGACTAGACATTCCTTCTATAACCAGGAAACTCACCATTGATTTGAGTACGAGTTAACCTAAACAGGAACATTTCCTGTATCTGCTCTGCTCCTACAATGCCACTCGATGTAGACTCTCCATGGCACAAGGGGTTAAGAAAGCTCACCAGCTAAGAGATTCAAAGAAAAGGCACAGAGCACCTGTGACACCACCCTTCCTTCCTAAGCACAACCCAAGCTCCTCCTGCAAACCTTAGCACCTGGCCGTTTCTTCTCCTTGTTTCCTGACTGTATGGGGCCTAAACCTAAACTGATGAAGAATTTATTAACTCACTGACTCAACCTATCACATACTGGTGACATCAGTCAGGTGTGATGCAGGACAAGCATCTTATCTTCACTACCTGCAACCAGGCTGTACAATACAAGTAAAATCCTCCAACCACTGAAAAGATGATACATTAAATACAATGAATTCTATTTCAACTAACAACTGTTAGTTGTTCTTATTGTACAGGAATCAATTTGGTAGGAATTTGAGTTTATACATTGTCCACATAACTGAAAAAGCTACTGAATGCTTAATAATTTCTAAGCAATCAAGGAGAAGAAAGGAGGGAAACCATGAAGTCACTTCCTCTCAGTCAGAGAGATCTTCTAAAGTGTTCATCAATTAACTCTGTAAATCTGTCCCCTGGCTACACATTAGAATCAGATTGGGAACTTTTAAGATATACTGATTCCCAGAGCTGACCCTATCAGATTTCTGAAGGTAGTTTTATGGCACTAGTAGTTTTTATTATTTTTTAAATTAATTTATTTTAATTGAAGGCTAATTATTTATAATACTGTAGCGTTTTTTGCCATACATTGACATGAATCAGCCATGGATGTACATGTGTCCCCCACCCTGAATCCCCCCATCCACTTCCCTCCCCATCCCATCCCTCAGGGTTGTCCCAGTGCACCAGCTTTGAGTGGCAATTGTAGTTTTTAAAACCCTCTAGATGATTTTAATGTACAATCAAAACTGAGAATCACTAATTCAACATTAATCTCAATAGCTTCCATATTCATTTTCTTACTTAATTGCCACCACTTGTTTTTCTTATGATTTGACACTAAATTTTAACATGATGATGCTGGGACCACAACATTTTAGCTTATGCTGTTCAATTAACACTGCTGGCTTGTGCTGGTGAAGAGAACTCACTAAAATAAAGCTTATTCTGTTATTTCTGTTTGGCTGAGAAATATACTGAGACTGTAGGATAAATGCTTTTCTTTTTTAAGTTACTATTTATTAACTATTTACCTAAGTCAATCAGGGTTTTGACATCATCACCGAAAGAAAATGTAGAATAAACTGGACACCAAGATTCGTATCTTGGTATAAGACCTTAATTCTTAATATCAAAATGCTCTACCTTCAGCATCCTTAGTTTGTTCTACCAAATTCCTCAAAATCAATATAATCTCCTAGAAAGTGTGTACTAAATAAACGTTGTTTGTTCATACAACACTCCTGCAGTGCTGAAAGAATTTTAAACACTTTTCAAATCCAGACAACTGTTGCTGTTGTTCAGTTGCTTACTCATGTCCAACTCTTTGTGACCCCATGGACTGCAGCACACCAGGCTTCCCTGTCCTTCACCATTTTCCGGAGCTTGCTCAAACTCATGTTCATTGACTCAGTGTTGCCATCGAGCCATCTCATCCTCTATTGTCCCCTCCTCTTCCTGCCTTCAATCTTTCCCAGCATCAGAGTCTTTTCTAAGGAGTTCACTCTTTGTATCAGATGGCCAAAGTGTTGGAGCTTCAACTTCAGCATCAGTCCTTCCAATGAATGAATAGTCAGGATTGATTTCCTTTAGGATTGACTGATTTGATCTACCTGCAGTCCTAGGGACTCTCAAGAGTCTTCTCTAACACCACAGCTCAAAAGCATCAATTTTCTGGTGTTCAGTCTTCTTTACAGTCCAACTCTCGCATCTATACATGACTACTGGAAAATTCATAGCTTTGACTAGACAGACCTTTGTCGGCAAAGTAATATCTCAGTTTTTAAATATGCTATCTCAGTTTGTCACAGCTTTTCTTCCAAATTAATTAAATTAAAATTTTAATTTAAGCATCTTTTAATACATACAATGGACAGACATAAAATGAAAATAGAATCAATGTTGTCATTCTATAAAAGAGACTTTTTACTTTAATCCTGAAAATACTTCACATTAAGCTAGTCTTGCTTCTGGCTGAATCTAAACACTGATGGCCTCTATCTGTTACATATCACATCTTTCTAGTGACAAAGAGTAACTATTTCTAACAAGAGACAGAGTCCAGAGCAAGGCTGTGAAAACTGGAAAATAACCAAAAACAATTGCTGCAAAAAAAGTACATGAGAAATACTGGCATTCCTTGGAGATACTGTGGGTTCAGCTCTGGATCCCCACAGTGAATGTGAATTGCCTGGTTTCCTGGTGCATGTAAGTTATGTTTGTACTATATTGTAGCTGTCTCTTATACACATCTAGATGTGTATAAGAGACAGGAGTATAGTTTCCTGAACTGGGTAGAGGAGAAGTATTTAAAGCTCTGAATTTNCCACAGTGAATGTGAATTGCCTGGTTTCCTGGTGCATGTAAGTTATGTTTGTACTATATTGTAGTCTACTTATTAAACATGTAGTAGCATTATGTTTAAAAAACATAATGTGCATACTTTAGTTAAAAAATACTTTATTGCTAAAAAATGCTACCCATTATCTGACAATGCAGGGTTGCCATAAACTGTCATTTTTCAAAAAAGCACAATATTTGCAAAGTATAATAAAACAAGGTGCTCTGAGTAACAGAGATGTTTTCTTAACCTGATAACTATTACTTTTATTTATTTATTTATTTTTTAATGGATTCTAAATTATGACACAATTGAATTTATTTTATTTTTTTTTTGACTTCTATTTTTTTTGTATTTATTTATTTTTTTAAAATAACTATTACTTTTAAAAAATCAAATTAGAACATCATTCTGAAATTATGAATAAATCAAAGCTAATTTATGTTTGACACCACCCTTATGGCAGAAAGTGAAGAGGAACTAAAAAGCCTCTTGATGAAAGTGAAAGAGGAGAGTGAAAAAGTTGGCTTAAAACTCAACATTCAGAAAACGAAGATCA
>SJYX01024866.1:0-25432 GCA_006410675.1 Oreotragus oreotragus
GTGGTTGTGATGGGTCTGTTAAGATTTTCTATTTCTTCCTGGTTCAGTTTTGGAAAGTTGTACTTTTCTAAGAATTTGTCCATTTCTTCCAAGTTGTCCATTTTATTGGCATATAGTTGCTGATAGTAGTCTCTTATGATCTTTTGTATTTCTGTGTTGTCTGTTGTGATCTCTCCATTTTCATTTCTGATTTTATTGATTTGATTTTTCTCCCTTTGTTTCTTGATGAGTCTGGCTAATGGTTTGTCAATTTTATTTATCTTCTCAAAGAACCAGCTTTTGGCTTTGTTGATTTTTGCTATGGTATCTTTTGTTTCTTTTGCATTTATTTCTGCCCTAATTTTTAAGATTTCTTTCCTTCTACTAACCCTGGGTTTCTTCATTTCTTCCTTTTCTAGTTGCTTTAGGTGTAGTTGGGTTATTTATTTGACTTTTCTTGTCTTGAGGTAAGTCTGTATTTCTATGAACCTTCCCCTTAGCACTGCTTTTACAGTGCCCCATAGGTTTTGTCTTGTTGTGTTTTCATTTTCATTCGTTTCTATCGTATTTTTTTTTTTTTATTGCTTCGTGATTTGTTGGTTACTCAGCAACGTGTTGTTCAGCCTCCATATGTTGGAATTTTTAATAGTTTTTCTCCTGTAATTGAGATCTAATCTTACTGCATTGTGGTCAGAAAAGATGCTTGGAATGATTTCAATTTTTTGAATTTACCAATGCTAGATTTATGACCCAGGATGTGATCTATCCTGGAGAAGGTTCCATGTGCACTTGAGAAAAGGTGAAATTTATTTTTGGGGGGTGAAATGTCCTATAGATATCAGTTAGGTCTAACCATAAAAATGGTCTATTGTATCATTTGAAGTTTGTGTTTTCTTGTTAATTTTCTATTTAGTTGATCTATCCATAGGTGTGAATGGGTATTAAAGTCTCCCACTATTATTGTGTTATTGTTAATTTCCCCATTCATACTTGTTAATATTTGTCTTACATATTGTGGTGCTCCTATGTTGGGTGCATATATATTTATAATTGTTATATCTTCTTCTTGGATTGATCCTTTGGTCATTATGTAGTGTCCATCTTTGTCTCTTTTCACAGCCTTTGTTTTAAAGTCTATTTTATCTGATA
Organism: Oreotragus oreotragus; assembly: GCA_006410675.1. Lineage (NCBI taxonomy): Eukaryota > Metazoa > Chordata > Mammalia > Artiodactyla > Bovidae > Oreotragus > Oreotragus oreotragus. The sequence continues at coordinate 1,129 of SJYX01024866.1, forward strand.
TGAGTATTACTACTCCTGCTTTCTTTTGGTCTCTATTTGCATGGAATATCTTTTTCCAGCCCTTCACTTTCAGTCTGTATGTGTCTCTTGTTTCGAGGTGGGTCTCTTGTAGACAGCATATATAGGGGTCTTGTTTTTGTATCCATTCAGCCAGTCTTTGTCTTTTGGTTGGGGCATTCAACCCATTTACATTTAAGGTAATTATTGATAAGTATGATCCCGTTGCCATTCACTTTATTGTTTTGGGTTGAGTTTATACACCTTTTCTGTGTTTCCTGTCTAGAGAAGATCCTTTAGCATTTGTTGGAGAACTGGTTTGGTGGTGCTGAATTCTCTCAGCTTTTGCTTGTCTGTAAAGCTTTTGATTTCTCCTTCATATTTGCATGAGATCCTGCCTTGCTGGGTACAGTAATCTGGGCTGTAGGTTATTTTATTTCATCACTTTAAGTATGTCCTGCCATTCCCTCCCGGCCTGAAGAGTTTCTATTGAAAGATCAGCTGTTATCCTTATGGGAATCCCCTTGTGTGTTATTTGTTGTTTTTCCCTTGCTTGTTTTAATATTTGTTCTTTGTGTCTGATCTTTGTTAATTTGATTAATACGTGTCTTGGAGTGTTTTGCCTTGGGTTTATCCTGTTTGGAACTCTCTGGGTTTTTTGGACTTGGGTAATTATTTCCTTCCCCATTTTAGGGAAGTTCTCAACTATTATCTCCTCAAGTATTTTCTCATGGTCTTTCCTTTTGTCTTCTTCTGGGACTCCTATGATTCGAATGTTGGGGCATTCAACATTGTCCCAGAGATCTCTGAGGTTGTCCTTATTTCTTTTAATTCTTTTTTCTTTGTTTCGTTTATTTCTACCATTCTATCTTCTACCTCACTTATCCTGTCTTCTGCTTCTGTTATTCTAATGTTGGTTCCCTCCAGAGTGTTTTTGATCTCATTTATTGCATTATTCATTATATATTGACTCTTTTTTATTTCTTCTAGATCCTTGTTAAACTTTTCTTGCATCTTGTTGATCCTTGTCTCCAGGCTATTTATCTGTAACTCTTAATTTGTTTTGAAGGTTGTGGATCATTTTCACTATCATTATTCGGAATTCTTTATCAGGTAGATTCCCTATCTCTTCCTCTTTGGTTTGGTTTGGTGGACATTTATCCTGTTCCTTTACCTGCTGGGTATTTCTCTGCCAGTTCATCTTATTTATATTGCTGTGTTTGGGGTGGCCTTTCTGTATCCTGGCAGTTTGTGGTTCCTCTTTATTGTGGAGGTTCCTCGCTATGGGTGGGGTTGGATGGGTGGCTTGTCAATGTTTCCTGGTTAGGGAAGCTTGTGTCTGTGTTCTGGTTGGTGGAGCTAGATTTCTCCTCTCTGGAGTGCAGTGAAGTGTCCAGTAATGAGTTTTGAGATGTCGATGGGTTTGGTGTGACTTTGGGCAGGCTGTATATTGAAGCTCAGGGCTATGTTCCTGTGTTGCTGGAGAATTTGCATAGGATGAGCTGGATAGGATGTTCCCTGGATTCAGGAGTTCTCAGGTGTTCTCAGGATTTGGACTTAAGCCTCCTGCCTCAGGTTTTTAGTCTTATTTTTACAGTAGCCTCAAAACTTCTCCATCTATACAGCACCAATGATAAAACATCTAGGTTAAAGATGAAAAGTTTCTCCACAGTGAGGGACACCCACAGAGGTACACAGTTACATGGAGAAGAAAAAAGGAAGGAGGGAGCTAGAGGTGACCAGGAGGATAAGAGGGGGAATCAAAAGGGGAGAGAGCCATCTAGCCAGTAATCACTTCCTATGTGCTCTCCACAGTCTGGACTGCTCAGAGATGTTCACGGAGTTATACAGAGAAGAGAAGAGGCAGGAAGGAGACAGAGGTGGCCAGGAGGCTAAAGGGGGGAATCAAAAGGAGAGAGACAGATCCAGCTAGTAATCAGTTCCCTAAGTGTTATTCACAGTCCCGAACACACAAAGAGATTCACAGAGTTGGGTAGAGAAGAAAAGGAGGAGGGGGGAGATAGAGGCGACTTGGTGGAGATAAAGGAGAGTCCAAAGCGGGAGAGAGCAGTCAAGCCAGTAATCTCACTCCCAAGTAAAAATGGGTACTGAAGATTGGGTTCTTAAAGTACATAGTTGATAACAAATACCAAAAAACAAAGATTAAAAATATAGAGTAGAGGTTAGATTCTCAAAAATACAATATTAGAAAAAAAGTCACTAAAATGATAAAACATATATATATGAATTTTGCTTTAAAAATAGGGTTTTTTTTTCAAGGTAATAGTAGGTTATAAAAATGAAAATTAAACGAGTAATAGGAGACTTAGACATGAAAAAAAAATTTGTTTTAATTTAAAAAATGATAAGAGGAAAAATATATCTAGGACTTTCTCTGGAGCTGTTACAGACAGTGTCATGTCAGTTCATATTCAGATAGTTCCTTGTGACAGCTTGTACTTCTCAAGGTCTATAGGCCCCTTCCTGTGTAGTCGGTGCTAACTACAGGGTTTTAATCTATTGCACCTGTCACTTCCAAAGTGGTTTCCTCTGTTTGTTTTAGCTTCTTCTGTTTGCTGGTCTCTTCAGTGTCTAATTTCCACCCTGACACAAGGAGGGCGGCGGTGGTCACTTTTTTTAGTCTCACTTGTTCAGTCGTGTTGTGGGGAGGGAGGAATACTACAAACAGATATCACTGGCGTGTGCTCACAGTAATTCAGCCACACTGGGTTTGTCCCTGCTCACGGCGTGTTGCTTTCCCAGTCTACCCTGTTCAGGCTCTAGGTTGCTCTGCTGGGAACTGTCTGATGCTGGCCCTGGGTTGTATGCACTCCCCAGGTCTAAGCCACTCAGGTTCTGGTTTTCGGGCACTCCTCAAAGATGCAGACTTGGTTGGGCCTGTGTTTTGTGCCCGTCCCAGGTCCAAGCAGCTCAGGTGACCAGGTGCTTGGCGAGCACATTGCCCCCAGTTGAAGGCTGCGACTTATTGTCTCCCCCGTTCCAGCTGCTCGGTTTTCTGGGTGTACAATGGGCGCGCCTTCTCAGATGTGCCGTGTGTCTTTTCTGGGGAGCTGATCTCTGGCTGTGACCCTCCTGGTGGATGTCGACCGTCCAGAGTCCCAAGAATCCTTGGTTAGCAAGGAAGTCTGCTTGAAGTTTGGTATAGGATGCCTCTCTGGGGCCATACTTGCTCCCTTCCAGCTCTGGCTTCCCTCGCCTACCTGTCTCCTGCAGGGGATGGGCCGGTCCTCAGCCTGCTAGCTCTGCTCAGTCCTTTGTTCTGTGAGTGGGCCTGGCAGTGTCTTAGGTTAGGGATTTTCTCGCGATAGCTATCCCACAGTCTGGCTTGCTTTCTCAAGCTAGTTCCCTCAGATTGCCCTCAGGGCATTCAGGCCTGGTCCTTAAGCAATACAGCCTGCTCCTCCCTGTCCTTCCCTCAACCACCCCCCTCCCCGCCCTTGGCTACTGGGGGATGCGAGCATCTGGGCTGCTGCTGTGCTGGGAGTTGCTGTTAGGCACATAATCTGTAGGGTTTAATTATTTATTTATTTTTTCCTCCTGGTTAGTTTGCCCTCTGAGATTCCAAGGCCCACCACAGACCCGCCAGAGAGAGTATTTCCTGGTGTTTGGAAACCTGTCTCTTTTTTAAGACTCCCTTCCTGGGATAGATCTCCGTCCTTACCTCTTTTGTCTCTCTTTTTATCTTTTATGTTTTGTTCTACCTCCCTTCGAAGACAATGGGCTGCCTTTCTGAGTGCCTGATGTCCTCTGCCAGCATTCAGAAGTTGTTTTGTGGAGTTTGCTCAAATGTTCTTTCAATGAGTTTGTGGGAGAGAAAGTGGTCTCCCCATCCTGTTCCTCTGCCATCTTAGGACTGCCTCACTTGTACACTTTTAACACCTGTGTTGAGGAGTTGTGGGGAGGAAGAGGTTGGAGGAAGAGGTTGTTGTAATTAAGTTCCCAGTGAATGTGTTTCTTACATTTTTGCATTAGTAGACATTCTATTTTGAGTAGAAAAGGCTTTTCTTGAAATTCTAAGTCTTTATATTTTAATTTTACTTTGGATAAAGAGAAGATTTTATCTTTTTATAAAACCTTAGAACTTAGAATATTCATTTAAATAAGACTTTGAAATTTGAGCTGCTTCTGAACATGAGAATTGGAAACAACTTTATCTTGGAGGATGTTTTGTAGTCGTTTCCTCTGAGCAACAATAGCACTAGCTGACTTTTCTTATCATTACCGTGTGTTTCTTGGGGTAACTGTCTGCATTTCCTTTTAGGCAGGAAGCTATGTTCGTGATGATGCAGTTCCCAACCTGATCCAGTTAATAACCAATAGCATGGAGATGCATGCCTATACTGTCCAGCGCTTGTACAAAGCAATTCTTGGTGATTATTCTCAGGTAAGTACTTTTACTTTAGGGGGGAAATTGCCGTTATTTTTCTGATATGTTCTTATTACTGTCACTCTAGAGGTGCCTCAGTTGTGACCTTTATGGTTGGATGACCTATATGATTTGTATTAATCCTTTAAAGGATAAAAATCTTTTTCAAACTGTGACTCTCTTTTGACAGCAACCTTTGGTGCAAGTGGCTGCGTGGTGTATAGGTGAATATGGAGATCTTCTTGTATCTGGCCAGTGTGAAGAGGAAGAGCCTATTCAGGTAGCCTTTGTCACTCTTGGTTAAGAAGAGGGAAGACAGTGTTTTTAAGAGTAGTGTTTAATGATTTGAAGTCGATTCCTTGAAAACCTTTTAAAGGAGCAATGGCGGAATCATAGATTCATTGGAAAACTTGCTTAGTTTTCAGTTGGAACCTACTGGGCCATTGTGAGATTTGAAACCCACCTTTAGGTCCCTCTCCCCACCCCATTATAGGGACTTACATTGTTTCTCTTACCTTCTGGCTGAGGAGAAGTGAGATTGTCATGTTTCCATTTTTTTCTCCCCAGGTAACAGAGGATGAAGTGTTGGATATTTTAGAAAGTGTCCTAATATCTAATATGTCCACCTCTGTGACACGAGGTTATGCCCTCACTGCCATTATGAAGCTTTCTACTCGATTCACCTGTACTGTAAAGTGAGTATGGAGAAAAAGGGTGAATGCGTTTTATAATTTTAAAAAACTTTTATTTTGGGAAATTTCAAGCAAAGGCAAAAGTAGAATAGTAAAATCAACTGCCTATACCTTTTACTCCTCAGTAACAGTCATCACTTCATGGTTAATCCTTTTATTATATCTATGCTTTGCTCCCTGACATCCCTTCATCCCACCACTGCTTAATTTGAAGGTAAAAACTAATGTTTTAAAAATCAGGTATCTGATGTCTGTTTTCTTTTTTAAAGTACTGAAGTTATTTTCCCATGTAAAGGTTCTGGTTTATTATAATTTTGAGATATCTGAATTGGAAGAAAATAATTTTGGTGTTTAAATCTTTAAATTTTGCTTTTTTTAAAAAAAACATTGTTTTGAATTGAACTCAATTCTTGGGTCAGTTTCCCAGCCAAGCATATTTAATACAAACTTAGTCCTCTCAAATGTTTTGCTTTTGTTTTTAATGTAAAGCCTCATGAAGAATATTTTTTACTGTTTAAATTGTGAAGTATAAGAATTTGGTATTAGGCAGTGACACTTTGCTTATAAAAGTCTGATGCTATGACCCTTTTGTTGATAAAAGCTTACTACTGTAAAGTTATTAAAGAAGGGAATGAATACCACAAATTTGTTATTTTGTAGCAAATTAATAATTGGTACTTTTTGTTTATCAAATTTTAGGGTATGAGATATTAAGATGAACATTTCAAAATTTTAACCAGAAACCTCTGTTTTGAACACTGTTCTTTCTGCTTGTTTATGAATTTTCTTTTGAATGTTTGAATTTGTTTGTCATTTTATCCCAGTCGAATTAAGAAAGTGGTTTCCATCTATGGAAGCAGCATTGATGTGGAACTCCAGCAGAGGGCAGTAGAATATAATGCACTTTTTAAGAAATACGACCATATGAGGTAAGTGAAAGAAACCGAACAATGCATGTGCCTCTTAGCATCCCAAACACTTTCTCAGGATAACCCGTAAAGGAGTTTCACCCCTCATGCTTGATTGGCGGGACATCACAACCCTCTTCAGTTCTCATGGCTTGGCTACTTGTGTTTTGTTCGTCTTGTGTTCTGCCTAGCCTCTAAAGAAATAAGTGAACCATGTTCTTTTACTCCCCTTTTCTCCTTTCTCTTGGTAAGGAAACTATTCTTCATTTCCATTTTATTTGGTGAAGAAGTGAGAGTTGTTTTATCTCAGGAGAATCTCATTGAGATATCATTACTATTACCATTGTGAACTGCTAATATGTACTTGTTTATCTTTCTTTCATTCCAATTTCTCTGTCACTTATAATTCTCAGGCTCTTGGGATTTAGATGGACAGTTTGTCCATTCAAGGTTTCCTGCCTGCCCTTAATCCAGTCAGGAATGTAGATCACGTATTCTTGTAATCCAGCTTCTATTTTAGTATATGTGTTGGGATGTGGGGAGGGGAGAGGTCTCTCCACATTTGGCTGGAGTATAGTTAACAGTGATGGTTTTGGGTAGGTAGTCTAGGTTAACTGCCTAGAATTTAACCACTTCAGATTCTTCCAGGTCTGCCCTGCTTGAGAGAATGCCTGTCATGGAGAAAGTGACCACAAATGGCCCTACTGAGATTGTACAGACAAACGGAGAGACAGACCCAACTCCTCTAGAGACAAAGCCACCACCCTCGGGGCCACAGCCCACCAGCCAGGTAGCTTTTCCCTTGCTTATCCTCATGATCTTCTGGTTCCTTAGGCCCTATCTCTTAGGTGACTCCCTTCAGTGTTCCTGGGTTGATTGATAATTCTGTTCCCTATTTTTAAGTACTGAAAGGGCTTTGTGTTAGATAACAGATTAGACAGTGACAATGAATAAGATATTATTTCCTTGTTTAGGCCAATGATTTATTGGATTTGTTGGGAGGAAATGACATAACACCTGTTATTCCAACTGCACCTACAAGCAAACCAGCTTCTGCTGGTGGAGAGCTTCTTGATTTGCTGGGAGACATCAACCTTACAGGTGAGGCCAGACTAGAGTTAATTTCATGCTTGGCCAGGGATAAGGGCCTTAGGGAAAAACTACATTGAATGTAGGCTTTCTGTCTAGCACATGAGACAGTTGAAGAATGGAGAGGGTAAGTGAAAAAAAAAAAACAAGAATCTTCACAACTTCTGGCCTATGCTGCCATACTAATACCCTAGAAATAATTCATAGAGATTCCTCAAAGTCTTAATTTTTAACTTTTTGGAGAGTAAATTACTCACAGTGTTTTAAGACAGAAAGAACAGTCTCAGTCTAGAAAAGAAGCACATCCCAAGAAATACATTACTTTTTCTAGGTTTCTTTCTACTCATGGTTAGTTTCCAAGAGCAGTGGCCTTTTGTGGAGAGTGGAAAGATGTTAACCTGTTTTCCTCTTTCCCTCTTCCCCTTTCTTTCTCCTTCATGTTAAAGCAATGAAAGGATAAAATTATCCAGGATTATAATATTCAAATATAACTTATCATTTGGGGATATCTTATCTTTATTGACACATAGTAGAAATTTATAATTAGTGTGTTTAGAGATATTGTAAACACAAAGAGATCAAGAGAATATCACTGTAGCATATAATTTCTATCTTAAGTGACTTCTTCAAAAGTGAAATGGAGAGTTACAGCATACATGACCTTGAGTGGAAAACGGCCATAGGTTAAGGATGTTGGATGCTTATCTAGACAGGCTATCACAGACTTAAAGGTTTTTTCCTAACATAACTGCCTCGCAGAACTTATGGTTTATATTTATGTCTTAACAAAATTTCAGAATATTGCTTGTCATTGCTTAGGGCCATTCACAGTCAGTTTCAAATCCTGGGATGCCAAAGCTGTCCTGAATATATGGAAAAACAGGAACAACCCCATCTGAAGCATAGTGTATGGGGACCTTCCTGGCAGTCCAGTGGTTAGGACTCTTGTGCTTTCACTGCCATGTGCCCAGGTTCAATCCCTGGTCCGGGAACTAGGATCTCACAGGCTGTGTGGCGAGGCCAAACAAAAAACGAGAACACAGTACATAGATGATATGCTTTACTTATTAACATAGCATTTCCATGTTAGTATATAATCTTCACAATTATAATTTTGAATGGTTGTCTAATATTTGCTAAGTTTAACCATTATTTATTCAATTCCTTACTATTGGGCATTTTGCTTGTTTGCAGATTTTTCTTATTATAACTGATGCCTCAGTAAATATTGTTATTACATAAATTTGCCCAAATTTATTTTGGGTTTACATTCTCAGTTAAGTTAGGGTTACTCTTTCTGAATCTGTTTAAAATAAAAATGATTCTTATCATCATAGGGTATTTGTGAGGAATAGTGACTTAGTGCATGCATGACACATAGTAGGCACTTGGTAAATGTTACTTACCTTTTCCTCAGTGTCTATGAATTTCACTGTATAGTCATAAATAAAAAAGCCATAACAGTTGAAAGATTGACCCTCTCATCTTATTTTTATTTTTTCAATCTAGGGAATGTTTTATATTTGTCCATATTTGTATTATAAGTGAATTTCCTTTTTGCACATTCCTTTTGTCTCCTTTAACTCATTTATTCTGGAGCCTTAATGTTTTGTTTTTGTTCTGACTTTCTTTTTTTTTCTAGTGTTAACAAGAAAAAGCAAAATAATGAAGTCTAGTTTTTTTTTTCCTTATTCATAATGTATTTTACTTTTTTAATTTATTTTTTAATTAGAGGAACATTGCCTTAGTGTTGTGTTGGTTTCTGCCATGCAAGAACGTGCATCAGCCATAATTATACATACATCCCCTTCCTCTTGTGCTTCCCTCCCCTCACCCTATCCCACTGCTCTAGGTCATCACAGAGCACAAAGCTGGCCTCCCTGTGTTACACAGCAGCTTCCCACCAGCCATGTATTTTACACGTGATAATGCGCATATGTTGAGGCTACTTTGTTCATCTGTCCCACCTGCTCCTTCCCATACTGTGTGCACAAGTCCATTCTCTACATCTTCATCTCCATTCCTTCCCCACAAGTGGGTTCATCAGTACCATTTTTCTAGATTCCATATATATGCATTAATGTAGGATATTTGTTTTTCTGACTTATTTCACTCTGTATAACATAATGTGTTTTAAATGCAATTCCCCATTTTCTTTACAATTTTAAGTAAAGTTTTGAATTTTAGATTTTTTAAGCCATCATTACAGTCAAATCCTCATGCACCATCATTTAAATCAGTATAAATTAGAAAATAAATTTAGTATGTGCTTTTAGAAAAACTTCAGCACTGAGTTTCTGTTGTTTTTCAGAACTACCTATTGTACCATTATAGGAGGGAAAAAAGCTACAGTTTGAAGGACTAGGGACCCATATGTTGCCTCTGTGTCTTGGGTAGCCTATGATTTTCCATGGAAAGATGTTTCTAAAATTGTTTTGAAAATGGAAATTGTGGGAAAATTACTAGATTGGTTTTATAGAAACTAGGATAGCTATCTGAATATTGTTTATATTCTTCATTGGTAATCTGACTGCACATCCTGTGGTGTCTTCGTTTGTTTTAGGTCCTTGTGCTTTGCTTAGTCATATGTATTTCTCCCTTACTTGCTAATTTTTACTATATGATTTTTTTTTTCCTAGTGTACTTGGGTATTTTTTTTTTAAAGCTGATTCAACCTTTATTTCATTTTGTGATTTTTAAAATGGTGTAATTTCAGCTAATTTCATAAGTAGTTTGAAACCAGTTTAAGTGTAAAATGCATTCTGTTTCTTTTGGTGAATTTTCTTATGCTGCTTCTTAGAATCTTGATTTCTGTCAGTTCATGGTCATGTTCTATCATTTGCCCTCTATAACTTGTTCTTATTTGGAAGGATCAAATAAAAATGATAGACTGACGATTTTGTTTCCCCACTTCACACCATCTTTCCCAGGATGTGTGTGTGTGTGTGTTAACATAATACTCTGCAATATTTAATATATGTAAAATTCAATAAGTAAGTCTTGTCTTGATCTTCTTAGCTTGTAAAATAAAATGTTGCTAAGAAATGTTGACATTCCCTGTGTACTACCTCCTTTTCTCATTCCCTCTTTATCCCAGAGGTAACTACTGTCTATCCTGAAATAGTGTTAGCTTTGTTGTTTACCATTCCTGTGTATTTTTGGAATGTTACAGTGTGTAGTATTATTTTGGCTTTTTAGAACTGGTATCCAATCGAATGTGTAGTTTTATACCTTGCTCTTTTGCTGTACATTGAATTTGTGAATAATCTATGTTAAGTGTATTTCTAATGCATTCACATTTTTATTGCTGTATGTGTATAGTATTTTGGGCTTTCATGGTAGCTTGGCAGTAAAGAATCTGTCTGTCGGTGCAGGAGATATGGTGACACAGGTTAGATTCGTGGGTCAGGAGGATCCCCTGGTGAAGGAAATGGCAACACACTCCAGTATTCCTGCCTGGGAAATCCCATGGACAGAGCAGCCTGGTGGGCTACAGTCCATGGGGTTGCAAAGAGTTGGACACGACTTAATGACTAAAAAACAACAGACAATGAATAGTATTTTATTTTGTCAGTGTACCACAATTTATTTACCCATTATTTTGATAGTGGACATTTTGATTATTTCTAGAATTTCATTGTTAGAAGTTATCTTGCCCTGCACACTTTTTGTATATGTCTCCCTAAGAAAGGCAGTGGATCTCAATTGGGGGAGATTTTGCCCACCAGGGATTGGCAGTGTGTGAAGATACTTTTGGGTGTCAGACTGAGAGGATGCCAGTGGTGCTGAATCCTATAGCACACAAGACAGCCCCTCACAGCAAAGTCTTATCCAGCCTGAAATTTTGTTAGTTTTGCAGGTGAGGACCTTTAGTTTAAGGGTATACTTGTATTCAGCTCTGATGTTGTTTAGTTGCCAAGCTATTTCTCACTCTTTGGCGACCCCATGGACTGTAGCCCTGCTAGGCTCCTCTGTTCATAGTATTTCTCAGGCAAAAAGACTGAAGTGAATTGTCATTTCCTTCTCCAGGGCATCTCCCTGACCCAGGGATTCAACCCACATCTCCTATGTTGCAGGAGGATTCTTTACTGCTGATCCCCCAGGAAAGTCTGTATTCAACTCTGCTACTGCCAAATTGTTCTCTAGTTCACAACCCTGTGGCAGAGATTAGAATTCCCTATTGCTCCATAGTCTTAACCAGTATCTGGTGTTATCAGACACTGAAGTATTCACCATGCTCGGGGGATGTGAAGTAGCACCTCATCGTGGTTTTAAATTCCATTTCCCTCATTACCCGTAAACTTGAGCATCTCTTTTCATAATAATATTTCCTTTTCATTCATGTTTCTTCTGTGAATTGCTTGTACGTTTCTCTTTTTTTCTTTTTTGCTTGTACATTTGTCTTACCACTTTTAAATTGGGTTATCTTTATTGACTTGTAGAAGATATTTGTAGTTTTGGATACTCATCCATTTGTTATTTTGTAGCATACACTTTGTTCTGCCTTTGGTCCATTTTTTGGTGGTATTTTTTAGTGAACAGAAGTTACTCATTTTAAAGTATTTGAAATTTTTAATTCTTTATGGTTCATGCTGTTTGTAAATTGTTTAAGGCTTCCTTCCCTTAATTTGAGATCGTGGTAATTTTCTTATGTGTTCTCTTGGTGAGATTTGTCAGCTAAGATTGACTGTGGGATGTGTCATTTAGGTGCTCCAGCTGCTGCTCCTGCCCCTGCCTCAGTCCCACAGATATCCCAGCCCCCCTTCTTGTTGGATGGGCTTTCATCACAGCCTCTCTTCAATGACATTGCTACAGGTACTGTTACTGGTGTTACATCATTAGACCTATGAGAAGTAGTTGTTAAAGAAAGGAGGTAGTGATTTGGCAGGCCTTAGGCTGACTGCAACTCGACTGAACTTCCTATGCTCTCCCAGGCATCCCCTCCATCACAGCGTACAGTAAGAATGGCTTGAAGATTGAATTCACCTTTGAACGGTCAAATACCAACCCCAGTGTCACAGTGATCACGATACAGGCCTCCAACAGCACAGAGCTGGACATGACAGACTTTGTTTTCCAGGCTGCAGTACCAAAGGTACTATAATTGTCTTCTTGGCCTTTATCCTTGAATTAAAAATTGCTGATTATTTTTTTATGCGTTTGGTAAGGGATATATTTTAGTGCCTAGAGATTAAATTTGCAGATTCAACTCAAACTAACAGTAATGTAACTGTTACGGTCCATTGGAGCGTGTCATTTTTAATGAATACTTTTGCTTAGTCATAAATATTCTTACAGTTAGTATTATAGGATAAAGGAAGTACAGTCTAAAAGTAGTTGGTAAGAGAGTAGAATTCTACAAGGTGGTTCATTCATGCTCAAGAGTATTGAGGATAGATTGGAGTTCGGTAATACAGTAGTGAAGACCTAAGAAACACAAATTCTAACATGGAATTAAAGTTCAGTCAAGATGAGAGACTTCATGTATTCTCTTCTAGTCACTAGATCAGAATTTAAAGTTTTTGTCTGTTGATAGTGTGAGAGAAACATTCCTCCTTCATTAACATATAGCTAACTATTGATGCAATGACTGCTTGTTTTTGTAAATTAAAGTTTTGTTTATACCAGTTCTTAGTTTAAGGAGTGTTTATGTTCATCGTTGAATTATGAAAAATTTTAAAAAAGGAGAATTCAGAATGAGGAGTGGGCAAGATTTATCTGTAAACAATGAGATAGTAAGTATTTTAGACTATATGCTGTCAAAGTGCCATTACTGAGATAATACATAAAGGCGCATGGCTCTGTTCCAGTAAAACACTTGGTGTGGGTTCATTCTTGGCCCATGGGCCAAAATTTACCAACTCCTGAGATAGATTAGGCTAATCGAATCTTTTCAGTGACTTGTGAGGTATGACATTCAGATAACACAATTTTGGAAATGAAGACTTTTATTTGTGGTTATTGCTGCCTTTGCGTCTGTCTTTACTTTAATTTTTAGGAGTTAGAAAAATGTAGATGTTTTAGAAGCAGTAGAGTTAGTGGTTTCAATACTAGTTGCATGACATTAAGCAGGTTACTTAATCTTTATGCCTCAGTTTCTTTATTTGCAAAGGGGGCCTGTCATCATGATATCTACTTCATAGGGTTTCTTTGAGGAATAAATGAGTTTTATGTGCCAGGTACTGTCTTGTTTTAAGCACTTTTCATGTGTTTGTTAGCTTCTACATATTAGGGTTTTATACTTATTACTTTAGGCTGACGCTTTAACGCATACCACCTCTGCTTTAAAGCATGGCCTTATTCTTGGTGCTGTACTATACAATGCCTCTTTGCATATTATGATGTATCTGGAACGTCAAAACATTGTTTTTCATAGATTCTACTAATACTGATTTTGCTTTTTGTTACTTCTGAAGTTGAGGTGCATTAAAAAAATTTTTTTAAATTGAAGTATAATTGCTTTACAATGTTGTGTTAGTTTCTGCTGTATAACAGTGTGAATTGGCTACAGGCATACATATATCCCCTCTGTCTTGAGGTTCCCTCTCACCCTCCCCTCACCGCACCCATCTAGGGCATCACGGAGCACCAAGTGGAGCTCCCTGTGTGATCAGCAGCTTGCCACTCACTGTCTGTTTCATGCATGGTAAGGTATATATTTCAGCGCTACTCTCTCAGTTCGTCCCACCCTCTTCTTGCCTCCCTGTGTCCACAGATTTGTTCTCTACATTGGTATCTCCATTCCTGCCCTGCAAATAGTTTTTATCTCTATGGAGTATATTTTGAAATTGATGGTCTTGTCATAGTTTCATTGGCAGCCTTTCTCTCAGTGGTGTATAAAATAATGGTGTGGATTACAGTTGATGGCGTCTAACATTAATCAATTAAATGTAAACAAATAAATGATAGTTTATGTAATTTATCTTGACAGTAGACTTATAAGTCCCAGGGTAGGTGTACCATGGACCTTCCTCCCTTCTTTCTTTCCTCCCTCCTACCATTTCTTTCCCCTTTGCCCTTCTTGGTTTTCTCTCCCTCCATTCCCTTCTTCCTCTCCCCCTCTTCTTTTTTGTTCTCTTTCTCTCTCTCATTCTCCTCTCCAATATTTTAGGAGACTAAACTTTAGGAAATTAAAAAAAAGAATCCTAGTGTAAAATAGCAACATATATATATATATATATGTATGTTGACATATATACTTTACTGTGCTAACTATGATTTACCTATCTTGCTCATAGCACTTTTATCTCTCTTCCCTGTAAACACACAAACAAATCTACCAACACTCAACAAATTACGGTGTTTGCTTTTTCAGGTCTTTCACTGTATAGGCTAGTTCTGTACCGTAATTTTTCTGCTAGTACTTGTGGTGTTTCATTGTGGAGACCCTGAGGTGTTTCACATCTGTGTGAACAAGCTGCCTCTTTTCAGCCTTTCCTGCACCTCCGTCATGTAGGAGTGACCCTTGACACATTCCAGATTATATAGGCTTTAGAAAACAAAGTTCAAGTCCCTGACCTCAACCGTCCAAATACACAAAAGCATGAAGGCTTGTTGTTGGTGACTAGGGTGCTGGTTTACTATTTTTAGAATCCTTTTCATTTCTTTCTAGTTTTTTTTTTAGCCACAGGCACCCAGGTTTTTTTGTTTTTTCACCTACATAGTTGATCAGTTACTATTCAGTGAGGCTACTAGAACAAGATTTGTTTATCTTTTGAAAAGTGCTCGGCTAAAGTTGCTTCTACCAGAAAGGAGAAGGTGGCTCATTGCTAGAAACAATAGTGTTTTATAAATATCATGAAGCGATAGTCTGCATGCTGGGAATTGCTGATTATCTGGAAAACAAATAGAATTTAGTATTAGGCATATCAGTTAATTGACCCATCATCTGGGTGTCTGACTTGACTTGCTGACATCTCTGACATAGCATTAAGCACATTTTCTGAAGAGTGCCCTTTGTCTCCCCTCCACCCCCCCAGACATTCCAGCTGCAGCTTCTGTCTCCTAGCAGCAGCATCGTCCCAGCATTTAACACAGGGACCATCACACAGGTCATTAAAGTTCTGAACCCACAGAAGGTGAGTACCACATTCAAAGACAGTATCTGAGCAAGGCATAAGCATTTCCCTAAAATAAAATTTACTTTGTTTCTCTTGTGGTTTTTTTTTTCCACTCATAGCAGAAAAGATATCTATTAAAATGTCTGGCCTTACCTCCTTGTTCTTTTGTAGACAATAAATGAAGCCCAGACACATGAAATGGTTTAATGCCATCTTAAATATTTCTCTATTTAGAGGCTTAAAGATCTAGTCTTTGCATGGGGAGGGTGGAAAGCTTACACATTTTAGTCTTTATACTAGTTGTTGTCTGAGGTTGAGAGCATCTGTTGAACCAGATATTCACATCTGCTACAGTAATTATTAAGTATGCATAGCAGAAGTGGAGACATTTTTAATGAAGCAACCAAATGAAAAATAACTTCAAACACCTGAAAGTAAGCAATGTGTTTATTACATCTTCTCAAAGAGGTGTATTGTCTCCACTTACTATTGATCAATTGACTCGTTTTCAGCAGTTTTTGAAAATGGTTCAGAGAATTTCTAGAGACTTCTGAGAGATCTCTAGTAGTGTCTCATAAATACCAGTATGATTTCCTCCTCTTAAAACACCTTGGTTCTCCTCCGCTGTACACTGTATTTTGATTGTCTTCCCAAAGCACAAGTACAAATTCTTTTGATGATCTGATACAAAGAGTAAACATTTTCTTAGTGTATTAATGTTTGAAATCTGCCTTATAAAGTAAACAGCACATATAATTGAGTTCTCTTAAAGTATGTTATCATAGGTTAACTCTTCTTTTTTTCTTTTATGCCTTGAGAACAAAACAAGTTGATACTCACATTTACTGTCAATTTTACAGACAAAACATCCAGTATATCTGAATGTAGAGTATAATAGATGAGTATGTTTACCTCGTTTTTCTAGAAAATTGGATACAAGGGTTGAATCCTTGTGAAAAGTACTCAGCAAATGTCACTGTGAAAATGCTCCCAAGTGGTTTGTCCTTTTACTGTGGTTCTAGGGTAGAAGCCAGTGCTGCATTCTGGAGATCGTTTTCTCCACTTGACTGCGTGACATTGGCCAGTAGCTACAGTACCGGCTGTTTGTTGTTGTTGCTTGCCTGTGTGTCTGTTTTCTGTGATCAAAAGTCCATTTGTAGGACTCCTTGGTGGTCCAGTGGTTAAGACTCCATGCTTCTACTGCAAAGAATGTGGGTTCAATCCCTAGTCTGGGAACTAAGATCCCACTTGCTACCCATTGTGGCCAAAACAAAAGAAAAAGTCTATTTGTAGACTCTACAGATTCTGGAGATTTTATTTCAGTGTGTCATTGTTTTTTTCTTTTTTCCTCTCTTTAGCAACAGCTGCGAATGCGGATCAAGCTCACATATAATCACAAGGGCTCAGCAATGCAAGATCTAGCAGAGGTGAACAACTTTCCCCCTCAGTCCTGGCAATGAGGGTCCAGCACCATTCTCATTCTTATCCCACTCAATCAAAGGAACTCTGGGAAGGAGGTTGTGATCGCTGGCAAGTCCCCCCCAACTGTACCATGGGCATGAGGAACTGAAGAGAACTGTTGAGGAGGATTTTTCCTAAAGTTATTGCTGACCTTGAAGCATTGTTAAAGACTAATCTCCTCTCCTCCACTGTTGAGGCCGGCTGCTTCTGGAGACTACTTTGCACTCTTCCTCCTCTCCTCCTGTTTCCACACTTCTCCACCCCTCCTACATTTACAGCAAGAATCAACATTCCCTGAGCCCCCGAGGAAATAAGCAGCTGGTCTGGAGGAGAGGACTGGAATCCATGACAAGAAAACACTCACTCTGTCTCTGCAGCAAAGAGTTGCCCCTTCTTTCTACCGTGTTTCTCTGTGGACTGGGCGAGGTGGGGTACTTACTCCTCACTAGCAGGGTTACCATCTTCAGGCGCTTCTTACATCTGGCATTCAGAATGGAAATGTAACAGTGGACATGAGGGAGCCATGCCTTTTTCTACTGGTTCCCCCGATGTTTGAAAGAGGCATTAGGCTCCTGGTAGCCTTTTCTGTGCATTGCTGTGTATACACAGACACACACATGTATATGTATGTTTGTTACCAAGGACTGGTGAGACCTTGAGAGGTTAATTGTAAACACTGGACAGATGCAGTTAAGAAGAGCTTGTGTTGAGATTTGGCATGAAGGTTATGGTGCTCTATTTGTAATAGAAACTTCCAAGGCTCTTCCAGCTCCCCTTTCTCTCCATTCTTTTAGCTGTAGTCATGAATTCTCTCCATGATTTTCGAAAATGATTCCCCTTAAAGTACAAAGTGGACAACTTCTAAAAGATATATTAATAGTTATTAATGCCCTGTTTCCACCGCAAATTTTAAAGTTTCTCCTAAACCCATAACTTGCCTGATGAGTATGGTAAATGGGTAGAAAGAGGAGTTTGCCACTTCTAAAGTACAGACTCCTCAACAAAAGCACCTTTGCCCATACGAAGAGTGAGTATCTGACTCACCCTAGAGCGTATTGGAGTCGTCTTCTCCATTACTGCAAACCTCCCTTTTTATTTCCTGAGCCTGGCTTGGACCTTGGCATTCCGTTTGAATTCCTTCTTCTAACTGGAACATTTGTGTTGTATCTGTAACACTGGCACTGAAATAAAGACCACACGGTTAAAGAAATCTTTCCTATATTGTACTTTATGGTGTTGGAATGAAGCCTTGAAGCTTCCTTGTCCCCTCTGTCAGAGGAAGTCTCAGGGACACTATAGGGTAGGACTATCGTTTCCTGAGTCTGAGAAGTTGGTCTTTCTTTTGAGAGGCCAGTCTCATGAATATCTACATCAAAGCCTTGAGATCTGGAGCTTTTTAAACTAGTGAGAATGCCTAGTGCGTTTCGAAAGGCCCCTCGTGGTGTCCAGTCAGCACTGAGGTGCGGGCATGAGGTAAGGTGGCTCTCCTGTGGCGCTCGTTGAATGCGCCATGTGCCTTCAGGCGCATAGGCACTACGTCTGATGTGCTAAAGAAGAGGAAAGGCCCAGCCCCACCTTGCTCTTAAAACATTTTCAAATGTTACTGTATTGAGTACAGTATAAGGACTACTTTGGCTTTGATCTTAGAACTGGGTACAGATAGCCATTGTTTCCTTTCCATTTCACCAAGCCTTTACTGAAAGTCTTCAGTGTCTTGTCAAATCTAGCTCTGTATCAGATGCTAGACTATTCCTAACATTTGACAAGCAGGAGTTGAACTAAAGGCTCCAATGGGGGAACTTCCTGGTCTTATTTTAGTATATAAGAGCAAGATTTGCTAAAACTTACTCTACCGGGTAAATGGTTGGCTGAGTCAAAAACAGAATATTATCTTGTGCATAGTTTTCAGTAAAGTAAGTGTGGACTAGTGTACATTTCAGACAACTGCTCTGCCTGTATGATGAAAAGTAACCTTTAAAGGTTTCTTTGCAGACAGATTTCATTGGATGGGTATTTAACGCTGTGAAACGTGATAGGATTAACATAATATTGGTGGATTTCTTGAATAGAATTTGTCTAACATTCCTTTTTGTGGTTGAGGCTTTATTTTCTCTCTCACGTCTATAGTTAACCAGCTCAAGTTTCTTTAGTTGAACCAAACTGAATCTCAGAAGTCTGCTGAAGATCATGCTATGAGACAGCGCTATCTGATGGGGCTGGAAAAGGGGCTACTCTCAGAACAAAGTCTCCTTGGGTGAATGTAGTTTTGAGGTAGAGTTATGTGATCATCCATGGCTTCATCCAGACAGAGTAAAAATCGGCCTTAACACAAAGGGTGCTGTGTAGAATATGTAATGATTCCAGAGAGTGAACCTAAGCACCATATTGAAGGACCAGCAGCCAGATGACTTGCCTTGGACACTGATGGTTGTAAAGACTGTTTCAAACGATAGGATCTTGGAAAGCTTCAGCGTGCCTTAGTTTCTAGGATCAGAATTCGTTCTCCTCTCCCTTGGCCTCAGTGCTAAAGGAGAGGTGTCTTACTTTCTATCAATACTTGCACATTTTAGTTCTTTCTTTCCCTAGTATAACCATCCAAGGGGGAGCAAATTTGGATAGATTTACAACTTCAGAGCCATTGTGAGGAAAGAGTGATTTCCATGGCTGCTCTAATATCTCTAGGGTGATAAGCCGTTGAGCCTCCAAGCACTTACTTGGATAATTTGACAAGCACTTTTACCTCATTTTTTCTTCCTCTTCCAGAGTAGTTTTTATTCTCTACGTCCTCCCTGCCCTCACAGGAATCCTAAGGGATAATTCGTCTAAGTAATCTAAAAAAATTGTAGGAAGGGTGCTCTACCCAAGAAACTTCTCCCTTAATGCTCCGGTGCTTTACCTTGAGGTGATTTGGACAGCCATGGAACGCTTCATGCTGTGTATAGTGATCATCTGTTCATTTTAAAGTCTTTCTCATTTAAAGAAACATTCCTCAGCATAACATTTGGGAGAAGATTCTCCCCTTTTGCTAGGTTAAAGAGTGGTTTGTACCCCTTGTTTGTCACATTGATATAAGAAAACTGTCAGCACTAATGGTTTGAGTGTTTTCATCTATCATAACATGCTTTCTGTGTTTGTTCTTCTAAGAGGTTGGAAATAGGGGACACTGTTTTTGAGGTTCAACTTCATTATCTTCTGCATTGGAAAATACTGGGGTATGAGAACTAAGGGAAGGAAAGTCTGAATGCGTAAATTTTTTCCTAGTGAATGTATCTTATCCCCACTGTCCTAAACAGAGAGGGAGCTAGAAAGCAAAAAGTGGATATTCATGTACTCTGTGGTTGGTGGAGAGGTGGTACATGTCTGTGCACTTGGGTTTGGGAATGGGGAGGATCACCGAAGGGACTAGCTCAGAAAGTCCTGAAGTTGAAAACACTTTGACCATCTCTCGCTCAGGAGGGTGGGGCTGCTTGTAGAACTGGAAGTGCATAACTTCTTTCAAGCAATAGCAGAGAGTGGGTCCCATCTACAGGGTTCCAGGACCTGAAACATTCAAACAAGAAAAGGCTGAAGCTGCTTGCAGAGTTGCTTCACGAACTTCCACGAGGCTGATTCTGCCTTCCAGATGGAGCATTGGAGGTTTTTTCGTTGTTGTTTTGTTTTTGGAACCTGCTGTTGCGCTTTGTGTATTTTTGTTTTTGTTTTCTCTTTGGGGGCCTCATGGGAAAGAGCTTCTGAACTCTTTCATCTGTGAACTCCAGTGTGTCCCTGTATAGTCCCTTTTCTTTCATAATGTTGTAAGTTACATTTTCATTAAGCCCCATCACATCTTCTTTACTGTAAAAATATTAAAAGGCTGTTTCCAAGTGGGATGGCTAATGAAGTTCTAATTATTGCAGACATATTTTTGAGATGTAAAAAAAATTTAAAATTAAATGATAAGTCTTCGAGGCGAGTGAGGAATAAAATGGATGTAAACATTTACATGGGATGCATTAGAATTCTGCTGTGTGTATTGTCTTTTGGTTGAAACAAATTATGAACAGTGACTAATAATAAAAAGTCAATACTCAATGATTTAAATTTTGCTTCCTCACTTCTTCCAAGTGGGTTGGAGAAGCCCTGGATGGGTTCTTATTCCAGAGCTTTGAGCTAAACCCACTAGCCAGTTAATGTTCCTTTTTCACAGAAAACTTACCAAGAGAGAAATTTAAACAAATTAAAAAAAAATTGTTCAGTTGCGTCTGACTCTGTGACCCTGAATTCTCCAGGCCAGAATACTGGAGTAGGTAGCCCTTCCCTTCTCCAAGAGATCTTCCCAACTCAGGGATTGAACCCAAGTCTCCCACATGCAGGCAGATTCTTTACCAGCTGAGCCACAAGAGAAGCGCCCCCCGCCCCCCAAAAAATTTTTTTTGTGGTTAACAGTGAAAAGTGCAGTTGGAAATTTTAACTAGTGACTGTTTTCATGCTGATCTTCTCCACATGGGTGAATTCTCAAAGTAAAAATACTGAATCATGTCTAGATGAAGTAATGTATTTGAGGGTGGTCATGGACTGTTAGCTATAAGCTTCTGTTTGTGGCTTTTTTTATCTGTAACTAGGAAGAGGAAGCCTTGACCAGCCAAAATGAATTTTGTTTCCTGATCTATTTTATACAAACTCTTCCATAGAAGTGAGAGTGGTTGAAAGTTGCGAGCTTATACATGATCCCTGACCTTGATTGAGATGGGGGAGAGTATGATAGTCCCCTAATTGAAAAGTAGAAGGAAGTACGCCTTAGCAATTAATCTGGTTTATGCAGAAGTGCCCCTTGGTGCTGTTTGATAAGTGACATTTCTATAATCTCCTTGTATGTGGCTTAGTTAAAATTCATACTTGTTTCTAATATTAAATTTACTTGACATTTTTATCTTTGTGTAATGAGATGAAAATATAAGTTACATTAGAAAATGTTAGGCAGTAATAGACCCCAGACGTTTTCCTAACAATACAATGAAGAGTAGCAGATTTGAACTTCCATCCAGAAGGACCAAATTAATTTTTATCACTTTTAAGTATTTTTCATGCTATTTCCTGCTCTAGTTCAATTGTCTCCCGATTCAAAAAATACAGAAATGTTCAAAGGAAAAAACAGTCCTATAAACCTGGAGGCCAGACTAAAAGAAGGAATATCTACATCTGCTCAGCCTATGGTAGAAATAAAGCACTGAGGCCTAAAGATAACTTGTGATCACTGAAGGAGTGGGAACTAGCTCTAAAGAAGCATATATAGAAAGCTCTTAAGACTCCTTTACCGAAATCTGGTAGACATGAACTCTCCCAGACTTCTCTTTTTGCTTTGTAGTGAGGATTAGGAAGAGCTCCTAGAATAAACTGTGTGTGTGTGTCCCTCCCCAACCCCGTTCAGGTGGAGAGAGTATGCATAGCTGCTTATAGGAAGAATTCAGAAAGGAGGCAGTCTAATGACTTCTCTGCCTCTTGGCTTGATTCGAACAGTGATTTTTATAATGGTGAACCTGCAGTGAGGGCAGATGGATTCTTGCACAAAAAATCCCAGAGGAATTTATTTTTAGGGTTAGTCTCAGCTGTTTACCATTTCCAGAAACTGTAGTTATATAACCCTTGGCATACATAATACACACTGCCTTGAACTGGGGGGAGAACATGGATATGTGACCCTTGAAACAGTATAAAATATTAATGGCAATACATGATTTGAAAGGAAAACTCAGAATCAACTGGTCATCACCACTCAACTAGATTGGATCTTAACAATGGAGACTTTTAAAGAGAGCTGTATCATAAGTTACCCCTACAACACCTGGGCTCGTAGCTTTTTGTTGTTCTACTTTTGAAAGAGGTACTACTGTTGCTGCTGAAGAGTAGTAAATACGTAACTCAGCATATGCTGGTATTCTGAACTGATGCTTTAGCCGACTATTCCATTAATCATAGCAACAGCAAACCCATCATTAACTGCTGCTGTTTCCCAGCACGACTTCTAATGTTGGTGGTCCTGGAGAGAAATTCTGCTCATGAAATGTGGAAAAGGTAACATGTAATACCTCAAGAAATGGACTTTTAGAAACACTCTGAGCTGCCTTCATTCTATCTGCCTCTTTGGCCTTGGTCAAGTCCACTTCTGTCCCCATATTGGTGCCTATCCCTTATATATGAGTGTCCTTGCTGGAGCAAGTTACTCAGTAAGCACTGAAATGGAAATCCCAACAACTCTGAGTAGCTTTCTTGAAGGTAATTTCAGAATAGAAGGAAAACTCAAGAGGCAGACAACATAACACATCTTATGCCAGACTGACAGAGACATTATTTTAAGTTCACTAAAATGAAACAAAGATAACTGGAGATTGGAATTTTGGTGTATATATAAAGTAACTCAAGTGAAAGGAGAAAGTAGTGACCAAACTTCCACAGAAGAAATAATTTGTACAGAGTCAGAATCTTTGAGTCAAATTTTGTCTTAGAATTTAAAATGTCTATAAATGGACCAATCTCCTAGAAGAGAGGGAAACAGTTTGCAGTGGTAGACCTCAAACTCTCTTGTACTAAACCTGTAATTAAAATATTCTTAACATACAGTTGGTCTGAACTAGGTAAGCTGAAGGAGTGGATAATTGGTGATACCATTAATGCCAGTTATTCAAAGTGTAAGAAACTTTTTTTCTGCTTCATTCCTTAGCAGTTGCTTGACGATTCAGACCTGTGTAGGAGGGGAAGACCTAAAAATTCAGAGGTCTAGAGGGTTTCCTAGGAAAATAAAGAGCAGAATTAAGAATAGGACTCTGAGGAATTGAGTGTATCTTCAATTTGAAAATTCAGAATAATAGTGACTGCTATGAATCACTACTATGTGTCAAGCACTTTGTATGCATTTGCAAAATCTTCAGACTTAACTCCTAGACAGACTATTTTCTGTTTCACAGCTAAGAACCAAAGGCTTAGATCAAATAACTTGCACAAGGGTATAGAGAGAATAAGGGGTGGGTAGAGCTGAAATTTGGAATCAGGCTCTCTGATTTGGCTCACTGGCTGGCCACAAAACTATCACTGCAGGAACTAAAAGAAAATAAAAAATTTCTGAATTAGAATTGCAAATAACAAAATAGCTTAGAGACCAGACCACATTACTGCTTGAAGCAGAGAACAATATTCAGAAAATTCTACTACATGAAGAGAGAAGGAATTCAAATGTGGCTGGGAAGTGAGATGACATTTTGTACAGGAGGTGGGGTCGAATTTTTTGAAGAAGTCTGTGACCATCTACAACAAAGAAGAGAAAGGGCCTTGCTAAGGTGGGTATTCTCAATTCGTTCAGTGGCTTTGCACCCGTGAGGGTGACGGGCCAGTTTTGGAGTAGAGAGGAAACGTCTGGGAGAGGTAAGGTACAAAAGCCACCTTCTGCAGAAGGCAGCATCCTCCCGTCTCTGTTGACAGGTGCAAACCTCCCTTGCCCCTTGTCCAGCCCCTACTTAGAGTCGCGGAGAGCAGAAAATAACTCTCCCTGCCCCTCAGTCGTCCAAACCGAAGCCAGCTGACAGTAAAGGCCCAGCCCTGCGGCGGCGCCGGGCTCCGCCCGTGAAGTCCCCGGCCGACTGCCGGCGGATTGCGTCCCTTAGCGCCCGGGACGCACCGGGCTCGCAGCTACGCAGGCCAGGGACGGGCGGGGCTAGGGGCGGGGCCAGAGGGCTGCGG
>SJYX01024867.1:0-26930 GCA_006410675.1 Oreotragus oreotragus
ATGATCTGGAGGGATGATGTGGGGTGGGAGGTGGGAGGGGGGGTTCATGTTTGGGAGTTCATGTACACCGTGACGGATTCATGTCAATGTATGCCAAAACCAATACAGTACTGTAAAGAAAATAAAGTAAAAATAAAAATAAAAAAGAGAGAATACATCACTCCTTGAGGCACCAGAACTAAAATATATCAATAACACGGTTGAGACCAGAACTGACCCAGAATACTTGGTCATACTTTCAACCTGAAAAATTTATAATCATTCTTTTTGAGTTACCTTATGCATCTTCTCCTCTCTGACAGCTAAATATGCTACTCTTTTTAACACCACTATAACCAGATGATATTTTGTATTTGACTTCTGATATTGCTTAGTACTATGCTGTTTACTTTCAAACCTTGAAGTACAAAGTTGGTTGATTAATCTTTGATTTTGCTAGAATCCAACATCATATGTGACACATAGCGAGTGAGCAAGATGTTTGTTAAATTTCTACATCTGTTATTATTTACTTTCTATTTAATTTCGTATACTGGAGCCAGGTGAGCCACTTTGGGTTTGCTAACTCCATCAGCAACTTGGACCTTGGCAGCTTCTTGGAGACTTGTTGGTTACTGTCTATACTGCCTTAGCGCCTATCACTGCTGGCTCTCAGCCACACTTTAAGTGAGGGCTGGTCATCTTCAGGGAGTCTAACCATCAGGCACTTAGAGCAGCTAATGGTCTCTCTTATTACTTCTGAGTTATGATGAATTCTCCCACCATGGGGCATGAAATCTGGCTTCTGTAGTAGATGCCCCAAGGTATCAGGCAACACAAGCTGCAAATGAAGCTGAGGGATAAGATGAATATGGAGATGAGAAGGGGCTGACAGTACATTTTTCTTCCTTCCTTTATGGCACAGTGGTTCCACTTGACCTGTTGGGAAAAAAAACAGCATTTTTTTGTGATGCTCTTGGCCAGCTTGGGAACATACCATCTTGTATTTGCTTTCCATTATTCCCTACTTTATTTCCCTTCTGTCCCTAGATTTTGCTGCTCTAGATTATACCTCCCAATATACCTTAGTATTTATATGTTTGCCACAGGCTATTTTCCAGGGAACTTCATCCAAGAGAATTTCAATCTGTAACGGTTCCTTTCATTTGAGCTTCATGAAATTTATGACAAGTTAGTGATATGTCACAATTCAAAGTGACCCCTTTGTAATTTTCTTTGTAAGATGTCAGTTGGATTTTTGTCAAAGTTTTCTTAAAATGGGGATGAACCAACCCTTAAAAAGTTCTTTATGTTCTGTTGGATTTCATTTTATTCCTAAAAAAAAGTATTAAGTATGTGATCATTCTTCATAGTTCTTAACTGGAAAATAAAATGTATTTCAGATTGTCTCCCCAAAACTACAAAGAGTGATTCTCTACTTCACTATTTTAATCTTCTTGAAAAATATAATACATCGCTTGAAACATGAATGCCATGTTTATTGAAATAAGTTGTCTCATGGAATCATATTGTGGTTTTTAAAAAAANGTCATAGAGGATCTTGCTTTGATTTATGTCATCGAGTGTTCTGCCTATGTTTTCCTCTAAGATGAAGTTCTTTCTTCTCTGCTCAGCCTGGAGACAATGCCCTACAAAGTTCTGCAAGCAAAACTAATAGTGTGTGTGCGTATTCTAAAGCAAAATGCACACATTGGAGTACATTTTGTATCAATTCTTCACTGAGGCCCAGGGAGGTCAAATGACTTGCCCAAAGTCACACAGCAAACAAATGGCTGCACTTAAACCCAAACCCGGTTCTCCTGCTCCCCAGCCGATGCTTTTTTTTTTTGTATTGTGGCACATAGTATCTTATCTTTAGTTGCAGCAGGTGGAATCTAGTTCCCCGACCAGGGATTCAGCCTGGGCCCCCTGCTTTCAGATCGTGGAGTCTTAGCCATTGGATGCAAAGGAAGTCCCCCAGCTAGCACTTTTTAAGTCTTTTTTTCCCCCATCTAAAATTTGAGGTCCAGAAAAAAGTGCATGTGGCTTCTCATCTTACAGTCTAGCCTTCCATCAAGATGGGTCAAGGACTGGATGTAGTTCTTTCTCTAGACACAGGTCTCTTGGGTCCCTCTGAGCTCTAAAGTCTATGGATACAAGTTTAGCAGAATATTCCTCAGGGTATTGCCTCAGGGGCAGACACCCTACAGTAAAAGAAGAGGAACATTAGTTGTGTGCTTACAGGGACCAAGACAGCTCCAGGCCTTGCAGAGGTGTGGCCGACGGGATTCTCAAAGATCCCATCAGACTGCAGAAACAAACCGTTCAAACAGAAAAATTAAAGTGAAATGAGCAAGTGAGCCTCAGTCAGTCAGAGTCTGTGTGAAGCTGGGAGGTCAGTGATGTAGGGGCGGCAGGAGCTCTAGGTTTAGGAACCAGAAGGAGACAAACAGGCAGGTCCCGCTTCTGTGAGGATGACAGGCAGAGCTGGGCAGGAGGGTGATGGAAGGCGTGAGGAATGACGTGCAGCCAGCTGAAAGGAGGAGCGGAGCCTGCAGGTGATGGGGGTGCTAAGGAAGGAGAGCAGCCACGTGATAAAGGGCGCATGCTGGGGAGCCAGAAGACAAGGCCACAGTGGGGGATTTGCGGAGAGCTTCATGCTCTGTGGAGGTCCCGCTGGCCTAGGAGCAGAAGGACGACGTGTTGAAAGCTGTGTTTAAGGGGAAAGAAGAGGCTGGTGTAGGAAATGTAAGAGGAGGAACTTGATGTAATCCAACCAACCACGAGTCAGGCAATGGGATGGGTGAAGTTTTGCAAAGATAAGATGATAGGATTTGCAGAAGAAACATAAAGTGGAAGAAATGCCAACATGAGTACAGAAGAACAACGGTGGCCAGGTAGGAGCAGGTGAGCTTTGGGAGGGGAAACACAAGGCACTTAGCTCAGGAACACATGGGAAAATTCTACGGGTCATCCGTGATAGAGGACCAGAAGTAAGCTGGGCCAGGCTGGTCCTCTTGTCTCCACATACAGGTTCTCATGTGACTTGATGAGATGGTCACCAGCCGTTGAGCCAGTGCCAGGGGTCTGGTGCTCCTTCCAGTGGACCACACTGCCTCTTAAGAGCACTTCTACGGCAGGGAGGTAAAAGGAAACAGAATACGCCCCAGTGGGTTGGCCCTGGCCCTGCTTTCCAGCTCAGGGCAGGAAGGTTAAAGCTATTCATTCAAATAAGGTCTGAAGGGTTATCCAAGTTTTGCTTAAGGGGAGTTGGTTGCAGCGTGCCACATAGGATTTTAATTATTTCAAATCTCTGGGTTCTGGGAGAGGCCCCCACCCCCACCCCGGGGAGGTCTGGGACTGAGGCCACTCCACCAGCATGAGAGATTGATTGCCTGAGCGGGACTGCTAGGTTAATGAGTCTGAGGTCGCTGCAGGAGATGGGTATCCATCCGATCGGTGGATATTAAAACCATCCTAATCATTTTTGCAAGCTGCCTCCCTAATGCGATCAGGGGATGCTTCTGGGTTTAAGTTCTCATTACCCATTTCCACCCACAGGTAACAGGTCCCTCACATTCACCACGGGCAATTGCCTGCCCCATTACCTGTGAAAATCAGAGGGCGGCCAGGCTGTTGGGAGAGCAAAGGAGCCCATTTTCCCCTCTTCTGAAAATCACAGTAAAGTAACACTTCCTGGGAGACTGTGTGGATCTGAGTATCAGGCAAGGGTGCAGAGCACCAGTGTCAGACTTTACACGGCAGATGTTGAAATGTGAGCACGCTCACTCACTCTCTCCTTGGTGCCAGGGCCCAGGATCTGCATCTCAGGGCTGCAATAGGCCTTCCTCCTGTCTTAACCCTTCCCCTCTGGACAGGAAGCGTGGTTGTATTCCACCATTCTTTCTCATCCATCACCTCCCAGGCCTTCAAATGGAATAATCATACACATCCGCTGGGCCTTGCACACAGAGAAGATCCTAATGTGATGGGCTGGTTTCTGACCACACATTGCCTCTTGTTCCCGCCTCTCTATGCACTTTCTTTTCCTCTGAAACCAGGTTAAAGAGGGCTATTAAACCAGGTTAAATAGCTAACATTTGCATCAGTTAGCTATTGCACCAGCCATCACAAACGCGAACACATCTCTAAACATGGGCGATTTCTCACAGCTTCTGCGGGTCAGCGATCCTGGAACTCTGTGGTTAATGGAGGGGGAGTGGGAATTAGTCAATACAATGATGTTGACGTGAAGTGCTGTGTTTGACGTGTGTGGGCCACGTAGCATTAGCTTTCCTGATAAGTGTTGAAACCGTATTCAACAGAGCTAGGCGTGCGGGTGACTCAGGATAGTGATATTCAGGAGTGGCTGTGCTGGGTGGCTTTGCCCCAGGCCTCTCCTGAGGTGCCTGTGAGGATGTCAGCAGGGCTGCTGAAGACTTGACTGGGCTGTAGGATTTATTTCCAAGATGGCTCTCTCCCGTGGCTGGTGAGGTGATGTTGGCCGTTGGCTGGGGCCCTCAGTTCCTTGCCCCAGGGGCCACTCCATAGGGTTGCTTCAGGGTCTTTATGATGTGGGGGCTGGCTTCCTCCACAAAGAGTGATCCCAGGGGGACAAGGCAAAAACAGTGGTTTTTGCCTTGTTCCAATGTCCCTGGCGGTCCAGTGGTTGACTTCACCTTCCAATGCAGGGGGTGTGGGTTCAATCCCTGTCTGGGGAGCTAAGATCCTATGTACTTGCAGCCAAAAAGCCCAAATATAAAACAGAAGCAATATTGTAACAAATTCAATAAAGACTTTTAAAAGGGTCCATATTAAAAAAAAAAAAAAAGAAAAAGAAAAAGCTGGAAAGTCTGAGTGACCTAGCCTTGGAGGTCATAGCCCATCTGTTCTGAAAACACAGTGGGTTACAAAGGTCTGCCTGTTCCATCTGAGAGGGGTACCTGCAGGCCTTGAGGACTTTCTTGAGGGCTGGTTACTGCAACATCTGGTAATTCCATGCCCTTTTCTAGGGCCTCACTTGTGTAAGGGACTCAATAAAGGGCACAGAAGTTACACCCACCCGGCTTATTTAATCTTTACATCAGTTACCAGTCAAGTTTTACTTCCCAGAGGAAGAATTAGCTTCAGGAAAGACTTTGTTCAAGATCCAGGGGCCTGGAAGCTACTTAGCTATGATTAGAACTCAAGCCTCTGTTTTAGAAGTTCACACACCTTTTGCTTTACTAAGCTGCTTGAAGTGAAGTGACGTGACGTTGCTCAGTTGTGTCTGACTCTTTGCGACCCCATGGACTGTAGCCTACTAGGCTCCTCCGTCCATGGGATTTTCCAGGCAAGAATACTGGAGTCGGTTGCCATTTCCTTCTCCAGGAGATCTTCCCATCCCAGAGACTGAACCCGGGTCTCCTGCATTATAGGCAGATGCTTTACCGTCTGAGTCACCAGGGAAGTCCACTAAGCTGCTTCAGTTCAGTCCAGTTCAGTCGCTCAGTCGTGCCCCACTCTTTGCAACCCCATGAATCGCAGCATGCCAGGCCTCCCTGTCCATCACCATCTCCCAGAGTTTACCTAAACTCATGTCCATCGAGTCGGTAATGCCATCCAGCCATCTCATCCTCTGTTGTCCCCTTCTCCTCCTGCTCCCAATCCCTCCTAGCATCAGAGTCTTTTCCAATGAGTCAACTTTTGCATAAGGTGACCAAAATATTGGAGTTTCAGCTTCAGCATCAGTCATTCCAATGAACACCCAGGGCTGATCTCCTTTAGAATAGACTGGTTGGATCTCCTTGCAGTCCAAGGGACTCTCAAGAGTCTTCTCCAACACCACAGTTCAAATGCATCAATTCTTCGGCGCTCAGCCTTCTTCACAGTCCAACTCTCACATCCATACATGACCACTGGAAAAACCATAGCCTTGACTAGATGGACCTTTGTTGGCAAAGTAATGTCTCTGCTTTTCAATATGCTATCTAGGTTGGTCATAACTTTCCTTCCAAGGAGTAAGTGTCTTTTAATCTCATGACTGNCAGTCCAACTCTCACATCCATACATGACCACTGGAAAAACCATAGCCTTGACTAGATGGACCTTTGTTGGCAAAGTAATGTCTCTGCTTTTCAATATGCTATCTAGGTTGGTCATAACTTTCCTTCCAAGGAGTAAGTGTCTTTTAATCTCATGACTGCAGTCACCATCTGCAGTGATTTTGGAGCCCCCAAAAATAAAGTCTGACACTGTTTCAACTGTTTCCCCATCTATCTACCAAGAAGTGATGGGTGGTGTCATCTGCATATCTGAAGTTATTGATATTTCTTCCGGCAATCTTGATTCCAGCTTGTGCTTCCTCCAGCCCAGCGTTTCTCATGATGTACTCTGCAGAGAAGTTAAATAAGCAGGGTGACAATATACAGCCTGATATACTCCTTTTCCTATTTGGAACCAGTCTGTTGTTCCATGTCCAGTTCTAACTGTTGCTTCCTGACTTGCATATAGGTTTCTCAAGAGGAAGGTCAGGTGATGTGGTATTCCCATCTCTCTCAGAATTTTCCACAGTTAATTGTGATCCACACAGTCAAAGGCTTTGGCATAGTCAATAAGGCAGAAATAGATGTTTTTCTGGAACTCTCTTGCATTTTTGATGGTCCAGCGGATGTTGGCAATTTGATCTCTGGTTCCTCTGCCTTTTCTAAAACCAGCTTGAACATCTGGAAGTTCATGGTTCACGTATTGCTGAAGCCTGGCTTGGAGAATTTTGAGCGTTACTTTACTAGCGTGTGAGATGAGTGCAATTGTGCAGTAGTTTGAGCATTCTTAGGCATCACCTTTCTTTGCAATTAGAATGAAAACTGACCTTTTCCAGTCCTGTGGCCACTGCTGAGTTTTCCAAATTTGCTGGCATCTTGAGTACAGCACTTTCACAGCATCATCTTTTAGGATTTGAAATAGCTCCACTGGAATTCCTACCTTATATAAAAAATGATTCATCCTGAGACTTCTTTGGTGGTCCAGTGGCTAAGGCTTTTTGCTTCCAGTGCAGGGGGCCTGGATTCAATTCACCATCAGGCGAATATATCCCCTATGTCACAACAAAGGATCCCACATGCTCCAACGAAGATGCCGCAGCCACATTAAATTTTTTTTTAAGTTGTTTCTTCTCTAATAATAATTCTGGGATATAACAGAGTAGGTGGTATTATGCCCATTTTAGAGATGAGGAAACTGAGACCCCAAGAATTTCATGGTGTCATGGCAGCTGGAGGCAGGGCTGGCACTAAAGTTCAGCACTCCTGTCTTCAAGTCTAATGCTCTACTCACCAAAAACCCTACCTCTCTGTGCAGTGATTGGAGGCCTGAGTGTCTCCAGTCCGCTCTGCTATGCATAGGGACAGGGTGGTCGCGCACAGGGCTTAGGCTGGAGCTCTGGGTTGGAGAGAGCCCTGAGGGAGAAGAGGAGGCTGTGTGCTCCCCATGGCACAGAGGGTGGGTGGAGAGACAGGATGGGGTGGGAGGGAGTCTCCATGTTAGCCCAGCTCAGTAGGGAGGGAGGCTGGGGCTGGGGTGGGGACATCCCAGCCCTGAGTTGTGGCCCTGACCCACTGTAACAGGAGCTCACCTGCGGTTGGTCCCTTTCATACTAGTCACCCCTAGATTCCGTTTCACCCTTCAGGCTTTAAATCCCGTAATTTAAAGGGACCATAATTATTCCTTAATAAAAACCCAGGAGATGGTTAGGTAGGTGGTCTTATACCCACTTTGCAAATGAGGAAATTGAGGTCCAGAGACAGATCTCTTTTCTTCCAGCCCTGTTCACTAAACTGCACCCGCCCCGCCCTGTACCCCTCCCCTACACCCCATTCCCTCTGATTTTTTTCCTGCAATGCTTACCACCCCTGACATTCTTTCTGTTTTTCTTATTAATCTGTCATCCACCCAGTCACCAACATGTGAGGGCAGGGTATCTGTCTGTTTTGATCCCTGCAGTGACTGGCACTTAGGAGCTCCTCACTGCATGCTCACTGACTACCCCTGGGGGGGTGCCACCATTAATGCCATTTCACAGGTGAGGAGACTGAGGCTCAGAGAGACCACATAACCATGCGAGGCTGGACAGTGAGTGAAAGATCGGAAAGCACATCCCACCTCTGCCCCTGCAGAGTCACTTACACGTGACTAGGGAAGTGAAAGAAAGCCTTTCCCTCTGCACTCACAGTAGGGGGTAGGGGTGGGGCTCAAGGAGTGCCTCCTTGCCTTGGGGATGTACTCACACCTTCCCAGACTCTCTCCACTTCCTCCTCTCCATCCTCAGAAGATGCTAGCTCTCATCAAACATGCCCCAGGAAACCTTTAACTCAATCCCATGGCATCAGACCTGGGAGTGACGATGGGCTCATACAGTCCTTTTGTTCATTGTATGGATGGGTAAACTGAGGCCAGGGAGGGGAAGAGGCTTCTTTCTCAGTTTACTTCTGGAAATACAGCACTTCAGAGGACTGCGCACTCACTTCCACATATGCTCCCCTGAATCCCGGACATCCAGACGTCAGTCAGCACCTCCTCACAGGCCCCAGTCCATCCTGTCCGGTGCTTTGTGCCCACTTGCTCTCCTGCCACTGTCATGGGAGCAAAATCCCACTGCTAGGAAACAGTGACGGACTTTATTTTCTTGGGCTCCCAAATGACTATGGACGGTGATTGCAACCACCGTTATTAAAAGACTCTTGCTCCTTGGAAGAAAGCTGTGACAAACCTAGACAAGTGTGTCAAAAAACAGAGACGTCTTTGCTGACAAAGGTCCGTATAATCAAAAAGTTTTTCCAGTAATCATGTACAGATGTGAGAGTTGGACCCTAAAGAAGGCTGAGCACCAAAGAATTGATGCTTTCCAATTGTGGTGCTGGAGAAGACTCTTGAGAATCCTTTGGAGAGCCTTGGACTAACCAGTCAATCCTAAAGGAAATCAACCCTGAATATACATTGGAAGGACTGATGCTGAAGTTAAGCTCCAATACTTTGGGCACCTGACATGACGAGCCAACTCATTGGAAAAGAACCTGATGCTGGGAAAGATTGAGGGCAGGAGAAGAAGGGGATGACAGAGGATGAGATGGTTGGATGGCATCACTGACTCAATGGACATGAGTTTGAGCAAACTCCAGGAGATAGTGAAGGACAGGGAAGCCTGGCATGCTGCAGTCCATAGGGTTGCAAAGAGTCAGATGCAACTTAGCAACTGAACAATAACAACAGACCCACATCTCTGGGTTGATGGAGGCCCTAGTTCTTGCTCCAGGGCTGACCTTGGAAACCTCATTTGTAAAGGAGATGGCTTTCTGTAAAGCTAGATGGTTTCCAAGGCCTGTGGCCCTTACAGTGTGTCTGAGATACTGGCCCACTGGGTTTACCCCTGCAAGCTTTCCCCCTAGGTCTCGGATCTTGTGATTGATTGAATGCAGCAACACCTGACAATGAGGGCTAATAATTACCTTGCCAGGGAACCCCTCCTGCTAGCCAGGGGTAAGGAGTCTGTGCAAGGGAGAAGGGGTTGAGGCTGTAAACCCTCAATCCCTTGGGATTTGCCTGATACCTGGGACTTGACAAATCTTCCCAGAGGATCTGGGAGGGAAATGGAAAAGTCCTGCGGCCTGGTTCCTGAGTGCATCTCGAGGAGCAGGGAGAGATTGGGGTTCTCGGTCTTGGCAGTCAAGGAGGTACCAGAAGTGCAGAGGTTAGTAACCATGGCTTCAGTTTAGTGGAGGAGCTCGCGACAACCATGCTGAGTGCGTTCTGTGTGTTCCTTCTCCACCCAAGCTTCTGGGGACATGCTGACATCTCTGTTTTATAGATGAGGCAACTGAAGCCTGGGGAGCTCAAGTCACTCTCCTTTGCAGGTGACGGGGCAGGGCCCAGACCCTGGGTGGAAGGTGACCGAGTTCCGAAAGCTGGTACCCTTCCAGGATGCTGCACGCAGGCCATGGGCCACCTTGGCTCCCGCTTCCCTTGTTCATCAATCAGGGAAGATGCTCTTAGCTTTGACCTCTGGGTTCCTACAGCTCAGGCTTGTGACAGAGCAGACTGGCGTGGCGGGCTGGCTAGTTGTGCGGGACCGCTGGGAGTAACGGGAGCACATGGACACACCCGCACTCGGCTGTGTGCTCACACACGTACCAGCATCCACGTGTGCATACACACAAGTAGGTGGAGGTCCTCTGCCTTGTTTATGCCCTCGGGCACCAGTGTGCACACACACAGGCATTTGTACCAGCTCACAGGCTCAACTCTGTGGAGGTTCGGTCTCCCAGGAGCCTGGAGATAAAGCCAATTCCGTGGTTGCTAGGAGGAAAGAGGAAGGCGGGGATGCTGCTTCTCCCTCCTGGAAACGCATCCTGCAATGCCCGCCCCACCCCTGTGTTCCTGTGCCTCTGTCTCGCTCCCTCTGAGTTTCCATTTCTCTTAGTCACCACAGGCTTCTCCAGCTGGCTTGGAAGGGCACCGGGGAGAGGGGAGGGAGGCGGAGGCGTGGGAGGGGCTCTGGTTTCTGGGCCCACTCGGCTCCACGCCCCACACTGGGCCAGGCTCCGGCGCTGCCCAGCAGTGTCCTCGTTGGAAACAGCGTCGCTTGACTGTTGCTATTGATTATGGCAAGATTGTGTGTGGCTAAGAGCTCCTCGGAGCCAACTGGTATATTAAGCAATCATTTCTATAGCAGATGACACAACTCCCCCGGCATCGGTTTGTCCTAATGGGCTTGGTATTACTCATGTGCTAATTGATTGGGCACGGAGGGAAGAAAAACTAAATTCACTTGTGAGGCGATTTTATGGCAGAGCTCATAACAGAGGTAATTTGCTGAAAATGTTCAGTCCCGCTTCGGTTATGTAAGATCATCTGTGTGCCCGTGTTTTATCTCCTCCGCGCCCGGCTGGGGGAGCTGGCCTGGCTGGTTGAGTGAGGGAGGTAGACTCCCCCGGGGAACGGGCGCTGCCAACCTGAGGCCGCCCTTGGGGAGCACTCACAATTAGTGCCTTATGCACAACCTTCTTGCCTCGGGGGTGGCTTTCAAAATATCTCAGCTTCTCCTGTTGGAAAAAAAAAAAAAAAAGATTCCGTCTAAGGGCAAAATAGTTATTTTCGGATCAGCCATCTAGTGTTACAAAGCTCTTGTTCAGAAAGGGAAGGGATGAAGGGGGAGTGATGATGATTATTTTATTTTAGAGAAAGAATATTTTGCCTGGAAGAGGGAGGGGTGGAGAGTTTGAAGAGGCGTGAAGGGCCCCCCTCTTCCTCCTTCCCCCTCCCTTCTTTTTGCCCTCCCCATTCCTTCTTTTTCTTTCCTACTTCTCTCTCTCCCCCATCCCTCCCTGAAGCAGCCTGTCTTGCCATTGCCCTCTGAAGGAGTCTTGGCCTCTGTCCAAGTCTCTGCTGGGCCATCCTAGTGCTATGTTGCCATCCTGGATGGGCAGAACCAGTCCTCCCAATCCTGTCTGCAGTGATGCCCAGATTACGTGACTGTTCTTCCAGGTGTGTGCATCTGGGTGAGCTCCCTGCGCTGTGACTGTCCACCTTGTTGGGCTGGGTTGTGTGCTCAAGGGGTGTTTGGGGTCCCCCAGGGCAGGAGGTCTTCTGAGGCACTGGGGTGCTTCCTCACAGCTCTGAACCATGTTTT
This sequence comes from Oreotragus oreotragus, assembly GCA_006410675.1. Taxonomy (NCBI): domain Eukaryota; kingdom Metazoa; phylum Chordata; class Mammalia; order Artiodactyla; family Bovidae; genus Oreotragus; species Oreotragus oreotragus. Next base: position 11,642 of record SJYX01024867.1, read on the forward strand.
CAGAAGTGAGGCAGCGCTGCTCAGGGCCATCCGTAGGGCTTCCTCCGCCCTGGGGTGTGTATAGGATGGCGAGGGAGACACGGTGTGCTGGTCTCGCTGAAAGAGTGGATATCGACTGTAAGTAACTTCAGCTTGAGTCCATGGCTGTGGACTATGATTTGGACTACGACTGGGGGTCCCTCCCATGATCGATGAGCTTCCCAGGTGGCACTAGTGGTAGAGAACCCACGTGCCAATGCAGGAGATGTAAGGGATGGGGGTTCTATCCCTGGGATGGAAAGATCCCCTGGAGAAGGGCATAGCAACCCACTCTAGTATTCTCGTCTGGAGAGTCCCATGGACGGAGGAGACTGAGAGGCTACAGTCCGTAGGGTTGCAAAGAGCTGGGCATGACTGAAGCCGCATAGCATGCTAGTGATTGACAAGCTCCAGGTGGAGCAGCCAGGCTGTATGATCCAAGGAAGAAACCAAGAAGCTCTGTGTGTCCTTTGGTTTATCTGAGGCTGGCCTTTGGATGCTGGACATCCCCAGCTGACCCCAGGCTGTTTAGGAGGTTTCACTGGAGATGAGTGGATGTGGGACTTGACCAAACTCGACTGCCTCCTGGGTAGGTGGTCATCCAACTTCTGCCCAACTCTTTCCAGACCTGGTAACAGCCCCAAGGCAGCTCATTTCATCTCGGATGGGTCTGACCCTGCACAGAGCCTGGGAGTTTTGAGCCTCATCTGTCTGTTTCCTATCTCTGGGATAAAATCCTGCAGATTGGTCCTGCCCTCACCTCATCTCATGGATGAAGAAGTCAAGTCCTGAGAGGGGAGGCGCTTGCCCAGCCCTTGGGGGAGTGCCAGAACTAGAGTCTGGCTCCCCTGGGCCAGTGAGGCTTGAGCCCTTCCTCCCCTGTCTCCAGCCCCTCAGCAGGCGCCTCTGTTCCCTGGGCCCACCTGACCCCAGCTACACCCCCAGTATCACATCAGCCCCCAGCAACTGCTGGCCTGACTGTTCTCAAAATCCCATCTCAGACTCTGCTCCAGACAGGATTCCCACCTGGGGCTGTGCTACCTGTGACCCTGGGCAAGTCAGCGAGCCTCTCTGAGCTCCAGTCTCCTTTCCTAAATGGGGCGATAAACCGTAGCTAACATCTATGAAAGTGAAAGTGTCCGCTGCTCAGTCCTGTCCGACTCTGCCACACTGTGGACCATAGCCCGCCAGGCTCCTTTGTCCATTGAATTCTCCAGGCAAGAGTACTGCAGTGGGTGGCCATTTTCTTCTCCAGGGGATTTTCCCAATCCGGGAATTGAACGGGTCTCCTGCCTTACAGGCAGATTCTTGACCATCTAAGCCACCAGGGAAGTCCTAACATCTATTGAGTACTTACTATTGGCCAGAAAGAATGTTTAGAATTATCCTGGTGAACTGCTTTTATTTTAATCCTTACGATAATTCTGTGTGGTATAGAAAACTGTGATTCCATTTTTCCCTCCAGTGTATTGAGATATAACTGACATACAGCCCTGTTTACATTTAAGGTACAGCATAATGACTCAGAGAAGGCAATGGCAATCCACTCCAGTACCCTTGCCTGGAAAGTCCCATGGACGGAGGAGCCTGGTAGGCTGCGGTCCATGGGATTGCTAAGAGTTGGACACGACTGAGCAGCTTCACTTTCATTTTTCACTTTCATGCACTGGAGAAGGAAATGGCAACCTACTCCAGTGTTCTTGCCTGGAGAATCCCAGGGATGGTGGAGCCTGATGGGCTGCCGTCTATGGGGTCGCACAGAGTCAGACACGACTGAAGAGACTTAGCAGCAGCAGCAGCAGCAGCAGCAAATGACTAGACTCGCATATATCATGAAATGATTATAACAATAAGTTGAGTGAACATGCCTCATCTCATCTGTATAAAAAATTAAAGAAATAGAAAAAAAGATTTTTTCCTTGTGATAAGAAATCTTAAGACTTACTCTCTTAACTTTCATATATAATGTATAGCAGTGCCAATTATGTTTATCATGTTGTGAATTATATCCCTAGTACTTACTTATCTCATAACTGGAAGCTTGTAGCTTTTGACTGTCTTCATCCAATTCTCCCTGCTCCCATGCCTCTGTGACCCCACTTTTCAGATAGGAAAACTGAGGCGCTGTAACAATTAGCAGCACTGAGATGAAACTCAAGCAGTTTGGCTGCAAGGTGGCACTCCCAACCACTAAGTCATAATCTGCCTCTTGGCATAGTTATAAGACTTAGAGAAGTTCCTGATACTCAAGTTCTTTGTAAATTATACTAAGGAGTGGTCTCCATGAAGCCTTACTGGAGAGATTCTTACCCCTTTTCTATGGGGAGGGGGGAGTCTTAGGGAGGTTCCAGGGCTCTTTAAGAGTCTCTTGTGGGACTTTCCCTGTGGTTCAGTGGCTAAGGCTCTGAACTCTCAGTGCAGATGGGCTGAGTTCAATCCTTGAGCAGGGAACTAGATCCCACATGCCACAACTAAGAGTTTGCATGCCACAACTAAATATCCTGCATGCGCAATGAAGACCAAAGATCCTGTGTCACCATTAAGACTCAATAGATAAATAATTGTTTTTTAGAAAAGGATCTCTTGCAGGGTGTGGGGTCTTCCCAGATAGGTGCAGCTATTTTCACATATAAAGATTTTGCCGACTATCTCAAGGTCGGGGTGAGGGTATCCTGAAATTAAGAGATTCATTCTTAGGTGCATGGATGCCTGATCAAAGTCCCTTACTCTATCCAGGGTTTTCCAGGGTTTTCTACCCTCTGAGTGGGGAGGTGGGAAGGATGAAAGACAGTTCAGGCCCTGGGGATGAAGAGCAAGGATGAGGCGGTTTCAGGTCTCAGACCTCTGGGGTGGGCAGGAGAGAGGGTTTCTCCGGAGTCCCATGTCGATGTGCCTGGCAGACTGAGCAGGCCCAGGCAGGGCTGAGTTCTCCTCCGGGCACTATGGCGCCGGCCCGGGTTGGTCTGGTGGGAGCCACAGGGTGGAGATGACAGGAAAACATAGCACATCCCAGGATTTCCAGATTAGAAATGTGGGGGCAGGTGGGGGAAGGCCTTGGTTTTATCTGTGCCTGGATTTCCCCATTCCTAATTATCCTGTGATAATTAATAGGTCTAGAACATTTGCCTTGGAGCCGAGCTAGGTGCACAGAGGGATCTGATTGCCTAACTCAGGACGGGGAGGGTTCAGTCTTATGAGAAAGGAGGCCACTTTCGGTGTGGGCTGGTTGCAGGGCCCCTGGGAAGGCCCTGTTTCCAAATGAAGATGTGCACTTCACCCCGTCTGTCTGAAACTCTACCGTCACAGATACATTATCCAGGTCTAGAGAGAGATTCAGTTGTTTGAAGTAAGTGCAAATAGCCCTGGGCGACAAACACAGTGGGCTTTACTGGTGACCACTGGAAGATAAGAGAAATTCCCACGGAGGAGGGTTGCGGAAAACAGTAGCGATGGGTCCATGGCATGAGCTTGGGGATCAGGCAGACCTGGATTCCAGTCTAGATCTTGCTACTTTCCTCTCTTGTAACCTCGGCAAGTCCCCCTGGGCTCTCTGAAAGACCCTGGGGAGGTGAAGTTATAGTAATGCTACCCACTGCACATGAGTGTTGGGAGAGTTAAATGAAATGATGCTTATTAGGGCTCAGCCAGAGCCTGGATGGGAAGATGCAATCTCTGCTGCTGCTGCTGCTAAGTCGCTTCAGTCGTGTCCGACTCTGTGTGACCCCATAGACGGCAGCCCACCAGGCTCCCCCATCCCTGGGATTCTCCAGGCAAGAATACTGGAGTGGGTTGCCATTTCCTTCTCCAATGCATGAAAGAGAAAAGTGAAAGTGAAGTCGCTCAGTCTGTCTGACTGTTAGCGACCCCATGGACTGCAGCCCACCAGGCTCCTCCGTCCATTGGATTTTCCAGGCAAGAGTNAGGTCATGGAGCAGATGGCCATCCACATGCCCGAGAGAGAGGCCTCAGGAGAACCAGCCCCACCCACACCTCCGCCTTGGATTCCCAGCCTCCAGAGTGTAAGACTGTAATTAGCAGCTATTTTTTGAGCTGCCCAGCCTATGGCACTTTGTCAAGGCATCCCCAAGACACTAATACAGAGCGTGAAAAACACTGATACAAATGCCAAAAACAGATATTTCTGAAGGGCTGGACCAGCCAGAGGCTTGCAGCTCCGCACAAGGAAGATAATAAATGTCACACCAACCGAATCCATTTAATGCATCCAGATTCATGCATGACCTCTTCTGACTCTTTCTGTACCTATTTTCAAAGAGCAAACACAAAAATCTGACTCCTTGTGGGCAGCTCTTGCAAGGAATAAAGGCAAGAACCCAGGTCACACAAAGGTCCTCTCGCCCCGCCCCTGGGGAAGAATGAGGTCTGGGAACATTGTGCCGACACCCTGAGCTCCTCTCCCCCTACCCCATGTATTTCTCAGAGTCCCCAAGGGAGCACAGGTCTTGAGGAGGGGTCTGTGGGACACTGCCCTTCTCAGCCCCCAAGTTCATGAGCCTCTGGTGTCTTTGCCAACCTGCCACCTGGAGGAGGGCCAGGCACCCACCTAGGTCACGGCCAGGGCTCCCAGAACCTCTTTGCACAGAGACAAGTTGGGGTTCTCACCTTCTCCAGGCCCTTTATTGCTTGGTCTCAGGGGCTCACAAAGATCTGCAAAGCTCTAACTGCTCCTCCGACTCCATCCATATCAGCGCAAGGAGCCACGGAAGATGAAGTGGGAACAGAAGCATCCTTCCCACCCATGCACGTGCAGAACCCCTGCTCCTTCCAGGCAACTGTCACTCAGAAAGCCAATTGTCAGTATTTGCAGATGCCTGGACCACAAGCCTGGAACCCCATGAAACAGACTGAAATTCTCACACCCCCGAGAAGCGAATTCAGCAATGTGGCTGAGTTCAAGGGTGAATTCAGATGGCAATAGCTTTTCTTTATGGCCACATCCTTAGCAGCTATAATGCAGGAACTGCCCTATTTCCATGGCCATGACAGCACAACATAAATGCCTTAGGAATACCCTTACAGGACTGGTGAACATAGCTTATCCCTGAGGGACACAGAGAAGGCTGGGACAGCTCCCACACAGAAAGGAAGATTCAGCATCCACAAAGACGCTGTCTCCTAAGTGAACCCACAGAGGGATCCCAGTTGAATGAAAATTGTGAAAGTGACTTTTGAGGGAGATAAGTGGATTTGAAAGTTCATGTGGAAAAACAAACATCCCAGGAACAATGAACAAATTCCAAAGAGAGAGAGGAGGAAGGAAGGGAAGTAACCCCAAGAGACAGTAAACACGCTACAGAGCTACTGTCGTTAAAACAGTATGGCAGACATGCTGGATTTCAGGCAGAGGGAGCAGAAGTATAAATAGAATACAGGGGTTTATGTTTGTTAAACTGGGTGATGGGATGACTGGGGGTAATTGGATGGTTAAGTCAGTGATGTTGAGACAATGAGGTCACCATCTGGGGAAAGGAAAGGTGGGGTCATCCCTCACTTATTGCGAAAAAAAAAAAATCAAAGATTTAAATATAAAAAGTGAAATTATAGAAGTACTAGAAGACACCATGTGAGAATTTTTTTTAAGTATTTCAGAGTACGAGGAAAGCCTTTGTAAAACCACGACACAGAAATCTGGAAGTGTAAAAGGAAAAAGAGATAAATTCAACTAAAACATTTTTCAAATCTGTTTTAAAAGGTACCTTAAACAAAGGTTAAAAGTACAAGATGGAAAAGCCATCCACTGCTCCCTACCTGCAGCCCCTCCTCCTGGGAGCTCTCCTGCTATCCAGCCCTCCCAGCCTCTGCCTTCTGTACCCCAGGGACCCCCGTGCCCTGAGCCGTGCTCTGCCCTGCTCTGCTGCTTGCTGTCACTTGTTTGTGTAGACGTCACTTGTTTCAGAGGGTGCAGTAGTGACTGGGTGCCAAGTTCATTGTAAGCCAAGGACCTGGGCACAGGGCGGCAACCAGCCACCTCTGAGACAGTGATGCACCTGCCAGCCTGCTCCATTCACGTGGTCCAGGGTTTCCCAATCTTGGTTCTGTTTATACTGGGGAGGGTCCATGGTTTACTGTGGGGGAGGTGCCCTGCACATTGAGGGACATTCAACAGCATCCTCGGTCTAGACCCAGTAAGATGCCAGAAGCACCCCTCCTCCCTATTACAATAACCAGGAGGTATGTGTGTGTGTGTGTGTGTGCTTAGTTGCTCAGTCATGTCTGACTCTTTTGCAACTTCAAGGACTAGCCTGCCAGGCTCCTCTGTCCATGGGATTCTCCAGGCAAGAATACTGGAGTGGGTACCCATTCTCTTCTCCTGGGGACCTTCTCAACCCAGGGACTGAACTCAGGCCTCCTGTATTGCAAGCAGATTCTTTTTACCATCTGAGCCACCAGGGAAGCCCTCAAAATGTCTCTGGACACTGCCAAATGTAACTGGGAGCAAAAGAGCCCTGGTTGAGAACCACTGATGCATTCCTTTGGCAGAGATGCCAAATACCCTGGTCTTGGGTGATGACATATCAAGGCACTCAGGCTCCCCAGGACCCACACAGGTATGCCAGCAGAACCCCTGCTGGGTACACGTGCCACTATGGAGACAGATGTCAGAATGAATAGGACCCTTCTTGAGCAAAGCAGCTTGTGATGATCTGAAGTGCAAGAGGTGCCCGTGAACAGATGTGCGAGTGGCAGGGATACGCTGCTCTGACAGGTGCCCGAGACCAGCATGGATAAGTTCTGTCCAGTGGCCAGAGCTTTCTGTCCTGGTGGCCAGTCCTGGTGACAGCCCAGCCTTGCTTCTAGTCTTTTAGTGTGTTTGACTGAGTCTTCCAACCAAATTCTAGATCTTTAAAGTCTGTTTGTTTGTTTGTTTAGTTTTTAACTTTGTATTGGAGTATGGTTGATTTACAATGCTGTGGTAGTTTCAGGTGTACAGCAAAGTGATTCAAATATATATACATAATATATCTCCATTCTTTTTCAGATTCTTGTCCCACATGGGTTACCAAAAAGCATTGAGTTCCCTGTGCTATACAATGTGTCCTTGTTGATTACCTCTCTTAAATATAGTAGTAAAGTGAAGTGAAGTGAACTCACTCAGTCGTGTCCGACTATTAGCGACCCCATGGACTGTAGTCCACGAGACTCTTCCATCCTTGGGATTCTCCAGGCAAGGATACTGGAGTGGGTGTATGTTAATCCCAACCTCATGATTTATCCCTCTCCACCATCTTTCCCCTCTAATAAACATAAGCTTGCTTCCTGAGTCTGTTTCTGTTTTGTAAGTAAGTTCATTTGCTCGCATTTTTAGATTCCACATAAAAGCAATACCATATGAAAGTCTGCCATGAACACCCAAAGGCTGTAGAGTCCTTGGAACCAGCACATGATCCTAAATCAGAGTAACCTTCTCCTCCCTACACTCCCCTCTCCCCAGGCCCCAAGGGCCAGCAGAGAGTGTGGATGCACAAAGATTAACAACTGTGCTTGAAATAGGTTCCACAATGAAGGCGACGTTAATTACTCAACGTGTATAAACATCACCTTCAGCATTGTGTATAAACATTTCCTCCAGCAGAGGAAATGAATGCGGTTCAAGGGATCTAGGTATGAGCTCCAATGCTGTCTTTACTCATGAAATTGAAGACACAATCTCCGTGTGCCCTGGGCTCACCATTGTGACATCGGCAACGTCCCTCACTCTGTTCTGGGGGAAGCCTCATTCTCTTACCGGTGGGTGGTGGGGGAGGGGGACTGATCGGGAGTGTCTCTGATGTTTGTTAATTTCCGTGGGGCAAATACTCCTCTCACCTTGGTTGATTCTGAGTCACCACCAGTGTTGTAACAGTTGATTCACAAAGGGCCTGAGAATTTCAAAACCCACTCTCTCGATCCGGCGTGAACTGGCTGAGCGCATCAATGCTCCGTTGGCTTAGTGGGAGGGGCTTTGACCGGCTTGCGGGCACTATCACAACAAGCGCATCAGGCTGGTGCCCACTTCCTGCGGAGGAAAACCAGTCTCTTTCACAAAGCAGGGAGGGGTAGGAGGAAGGGGCCAGATCAGAAGAGACCGTGGCCCTGGGCTGGGAGGAAAGATTCAGAAGAGCTGGGCCCGGGGTTCAGAGTGAAATGCTAGCCTCCAAGGTTCTCTCTTTTGGGTTCCCGGTCCAGCTGGCGACTCTGGCGCCTGCACCCTGCCTGGAAGGAGCCCCTCCCCTTGCCTGTACCCAGCCACCCCATTCAACTGGATGCCGCCTGCTTCCACGCCACCCCCCGAACCCGACCTGCTGCCTCCCCCACACAGGAAACGGACACATTTCCTCCGAGGCAAGACAAAGCCAAATACTCCACACGCTGAGTGAACTCTGGGAGGTGGAGGCGTCAAACTACCAACTGAACTTGACTTTTAGAGTTTGTAGGTTTTACTAGGCTGCTCCATCACAAAGGGTAATAGGAAGCTAGCTGTGCCTAAGGTCTTTGCAAGTGTCTGCAGAAAATTCCCAGAATCCTTAGCTTCTCATTCCTGTCTGGTTCCAAGGAAATGCCATTTCCAGCTGCTGGGTACCATTTTATTCTAAGACTTCAGCCTCCCAAAATGCTAGAAACCAAACATACACACACACACACACACAATCTTCTCAGTGAAGTAAAGATGTCCTGGAAGAAATCATTCCCCAAATGAATGATCTGGAAATCTCAGATTTCTCCTTCTCCCTCCAAAAATGTCTCTTTCAACTCATAACTCGTTATCTTTCATGTTGTTCCATTCACAATAAGATGAGGATCTATTAGTGCAACAGGCCAAATACTGCAATTTCCAAAGACACTATAGCACAAAAGCAAAAAAATTCCCAATGAGAGGTGCTCTAAATGAGCCATAGGTAAGCTCTCCCCTAGAACACTTCCTGGAAAGAGAGTCCAGCTTGTTTTAGCAGCTGATTCTGGAAAACATATTTTACTGCCTTCAGTGGTCCTTGAACAAATTTTGCTCTTCTTGGTCTGGGTGCTACTAGAAGGGCAGACACTGTACCTTGGCTCACATCATCATTATTAAAAAGCGGGGATTTCGAGCTTATAATCTGGGGTAACACAACCAGCCTATGAGGAAAGCAAGAAACTCTGAATAAGCCATCTAACATCTTGCTTCTCAAAATTGTGGTAGGATGGACATCACCTTGGAGCTTGTTGGAAATGCAGAGTCTGCAGCAAAAGTGAGTCCTAAAAGTAACTTGTTATGGNCTGCAAGTGTCTGCAGAAAATTCCCAGAATCCTTAGCTTCTCATTCCTGTCTGGTTCCAAGGAAATGCCATTTCCAGCTGCTGGGTACCATTTTATTCTAAGACTTCAGCCTCCCAAAATGCTAGAAACCAAACATACACACACACACACACACAATCTTCTCAGTGAAGTAAAGATGTCCTGGAAGAAATCATTCCCCAAATGAATGATCTGGAAATCTCAGATTTCTCCTTCTCCCTCCAAAAATGTCTCTTTCAACTCATAACTCGTTATCTTTCATGTTGTTCCATTCACAATAAGATGAGGATCTATTAGTGCAACAGGCCAAATACTGCAATTTCCAAAGACACTATAGCACAAAAGCAAAAAAATTCCCAATGAGAGGTGCTCTAAATGAGCCATAGGTAAGCTCTCCCCTAGAACACTTCCTGGAAAGAGAGTCCAGCTTGTTTTAGCAGCTGATTCTGGAAAACATATTTTACTGCCTTCAGTGGTCCTTGAACAAATTTTGCTCTTGGTCTGGGTGCTACTAGAAGGGCAGACACTGTACCCTGGCTCACATCATCATTATTAAAAAGTGGGGATTTCAGAGCTTATAATCTGGGGAGAAACAACCAGCCTTTGAGGAAAGCAAGAAACTCTGAATAAGCCATCTAACATCTTGCTTCTCAAAATTGTGGTAGGATGGACATCACCTTGGAGCTTGATGGAAATGCAGAGTCTGCATCAAAAGTGAGTCCTAAAAGTAACTTGTTATGGGACTTGCTTTCTCTCCATGAACAACTAGAAATATGGTCTCAAAAATATATAAAGTAGAATTTTTTCAGATGTTGGACAAGAGGCAATGTGAGACTGTGATGATTGAAAAGGAAAACAAACAACAACAAAAAAAATGAAATGAGCCATAATATCATTGCAGCTTTCTACCTAGAAGTAATTTCTAAACCAGAATGCAGGGAGGGAAATATAAACAGACTCTAGAGATCTTCCAGAGTTGAGTAATGGATGAAGAAGATAAAAATGGTAGGACAAAGAACACAAAAGGAGGGAGACACAGAGAAAGAGGTCTAGAATCTACATGGAGGTTCCCTTGAGTCTCTGGCTGAATTCCCATCTGAGCAAGAGTAGAGAGAAATTCCACCAAGTCGGGCAATGAATGACCACTGAACCATAAGCAAAATACTTCTCAGAGCTTTACATGCGTGTGAAACTCTTAAGTTCCACCAGTCAGCATGCAGAGATCCTCACTGAATATGTAAGGCATTCAGTAGGGGCCAAAAAAACTTACATGTTAGTGACAAACCTAGATGGTGTATTAAAAAGCAGAGACATCACTTTGCCAGCAAAGTCCATTTAGTCAAAGCTATGGTTTTTCCAGTCGTCACATGTGGATGTGACAGTTGGACCATAAAGAAGGCTGAGCGCTGAAGAATTGACGCTTTTGAATTGTGGTGCTGGAGAAGACTCTTGAGGGTCCCTTGGACTTTGCGGAAATCAAACCAGTCAATCCTAAAAGAAATTAACCTGAATATGTATCGGAAAGACTGACGCTAAAGCTGAAACTCTAATACTTTGGCCACCTGGTGTGAACAGCTGACTCACTGGAAAAGACCCTGATGCTGGGAAAGACTGAGGGCAGGAGAAGAAGATGACAGAGGATGAGGTGGTTGAATAGCATTACCGACTCAATGGATATGAGTTTGAGCCAACTCTGGGAGACGGTGAAGGACAGGGGAGCCTGGCATGCTGTGGTCCATGGGGTTGCACAGAGCCGGATACAGCTTAGCAAATGAGCAACAACAACCCAATAATCTGAACAGGAACATTTAACATAAAGAGTTGTGAACTATAACAGGGGAGTAAGTATAAAAATGGAAAGAGAATACTAAAAAACAACTTAAAGCTGAGGGACGACATCCAAGAATGGACAACTGTGGGAGGCGGGCTTCCTCCCCGTGGCTGGGGTTCAGACCTCATTGGAGACAGTATTTGCAAGTCACCGGGTGCAAAGAACTTTGCTAGACTGTGCAGTCCAGAGTTGGTTCACAGCACGCATGGAAACAGGAAACACCCTGCAGGTGCAGATGGACCAAAGCTGGTGAGCCAGTGTGCAGAGAGGGATGGGACACTGGAAGTCCACTTGCCAACAGAGTGGCGTGAAGCCTGGGGTCCATGTCTGAAGGGCCATATCCAGGTGGTGATCAGACTGTGTTCAGCATTAAAAAAAAAAAAAAAAAAGACAACATGCCAGAACCAGAAATAGAAGCTCTTTCCTCCTGAAATTTCCCTCCAGCACCCTCTACTGACAAAACTTAATGTTGTGCTTTTTGAAAAGGAAGAAGAGAAGCGTTAGTCACTCAGTCATGTCCTACTCTTTCCAACCCCATGAACTGAGGGCTGCCAGGCTCCTCTGCCCGTGTAGGTTTCCAGGCAAGACTACTGGGGTAGGTAGCCAATCCCTTCTCCAGGGGATCTTCCCAACCCAAGGGTCAAACTCAGGTCTCTTGCACTGCAAGTGGATTCTTTACCATCTGAGTCACCTGGGAAGTCCCACTGAAGACAAGACAGGCTTAAAGCTTCATTACTGTAGCACAAGAGAATCACTGGTGGAGCACGAGCTGAGAGGCAAACAACTGATAAATGGCATGAGTCACAGCTTAGCAGTGGGACAAATACAGAGCAAAAGGACACTTTAGACCTGCTCCAAACACATATAAAACAAAAACATCAAGCCAGTCTTCAAATATCTTAACTGTGAGACAGAAAAAAACTCCAACAGTCTTCAGTGAAGTACAATAAAACCCAGAGCTCAGTATCAAACTGACAATGTCAGACATATAATTGAAAATTACTAGACAGGAATTCAGCCTTTGGTCAAGATGGAATTAGAGGGCTTGGCTTTCCTTCTTGCTAGAAATGGAAATATATATATAACATAATGGTTATTGAGCTCTTTTATACCAGGCAACAGAGGACAATGAACTCTGGGAGAGAGAAACAAACAAGGTAGGCTGTACAATTGCCTGTCTTACTGCCAGGGGATAGAGGGTCAGATAATAGTACAGAGAGGGAGAGCCTAGGTAAGCTCAGCAGGCTTACCTAGATGAGTAGATGAGATGGGGTAAGAGTTCCTGACAAAGCAGCAGGAATTCACCAGTACCAGACAAGAAAGTAGCACAGAGAGAACTCCAGGGATATGTAGATGGTAAACTTCAATTATTCAGCGGTACACTTATTTACTTCTTTGGCTGTTTCAAGTCTTAGTTGCAGCACATGGGCTCATTCTTGCATCAATATACCAAACTTCACTGTGGCACACAATCTCAGGAGCTGTGGCGCACAGGCTCTCTAGTTGTGGCACACAGGCTTAGTTCCTCTGCAGCAGGTGGGATCCCAGTTCTCTGACCAAGGACAGAATCCATGTCCACTGCACTAGAAGGTGGATTCTGAACCACTGGACTACCAGGGAAGTCCCCCACACAATTACTTAAGTATCTTGTGAAGAAAAGTACAGTTTTAAAACCGAGGCTTAAAAACACACTGGATAGAATTTATGATCAATTAGACATTGCAGAAGAAAAGACTGGTAAATATGACCACATAAGAATAGAAACCAACCAAATAAAAACAGAGAAAAATGACTGACAACACAATAGAACACTGGTGAATTGTAAGAAAATCTTGAGCGGGCTAGTGCCTGAAGAACTGGAGTCCTTGAAAGGGAAAGGGGAAAAAATATTTTTGAAAAGCAATGGCTGACACGTTTCTAAGTCTGATGAAAAGTATAAACCCACAACCAAGAATTTCAACAAACTCCAAGCACAAGAAATATAATGAAAATTACATGAGAAAAAATATAATCGAATTGTTCAGAACCAGGAATAAATAGAAATCTTAAAAGTAGAAAGAGTAAAATTATACAAAACATACAGAGGCACAAATTTAAGAATGACTGCAGACTTTGTGTCTGAAATAATACAAGAGGAATGTGGACAAGCATCTATAAGTATTGAAGGAAAACCTGTCAACATAAAGTTCTATACCAAGTGAAAACATGCATCAAAAAAAAGTGAAATAAAAACTTTTTCAAATATAAAAAGCTAAAGAAATTTATCACAAGCAAAGGGAAAGGGAACTCGCTCAGTCATGTCTGACTCTTCACGACCCCATGGACTGCAGCCTACCAGGCTCCTCCGTCCATGAGACTTTCCAGGCAAGAGTACTGGAGTGGGGTGCCAGAAGCCACATAATAAAAAATATAAAGAAAATTCTTTATCAGAAGGAAATGATGCCAGATGGAAATCTGAATGTATACCCAAAAAATAAAGAATATCTACCATGGTAATTGAATGGATAATTACATAATATTTATTCTTATTGTTATTTTTGAGACCATGGGATAGAGAGACAAAAATAATAACAATGTAGGATAGGGTTTGTAATACCTGATGAACTAAAATACAGGGCAACAATAGATTGGAAACACGAATAGAAAGATTATATTGTAGGATTCTTACCATTCTAAGTTTTGAGACATTCCTTTCTTTCATTAACAGACTGCTGGTGACTATATAACATCCAGCTGAATACTAGCAGACGGGTACTCTTTCTGCCCCCTTCTGATGCCTATGTCAGAAGCCTTCTCTATCTTCTTTATACTTTAATAAAACTTTATGACACACACACAAAAAAAGAAAGATTATATTGTAGGATTCTTATACAACATAAGAACTAGTATCCTATCACTTGAAGGCAGACTGCAAGTATTTAAACATGTGTACTATAGACCCTAAAACAATTGCTAAAAAAAAAAAAAGAGAGAAAAATTTATATCTAATAATCTAAGAGATAAAGGAACCATAAAAGTAATCCAAACGAAGACAAAAATGGAGGGAAAAGGCAATAACAGTTGGCTTTAAACCTAACCATATCAATAATACCAATAAATATCAATAAATAATACCAATAAAGTCTAAACATACCAATTAATGTAGTTCCCTGGTGGTCCAGTGGTTAGGACTGGGCACTTTCACTGAAGTTGTCTGGGTTCATCCTCTGGTTGGAGAACTAGGATTCCCCCGAGCCACAAGGCATGGTCATAAGAAATCAATAAAATAAAAAATAAACATACCAGGGCTTCCTCAGTGACTCAGTGGTAAATAATCTGCCTGACAATCCAGGAGACACAGGTTCCGTCCCTGGTCTGGGAAGATCCCATGCTGCAGAGCAACTAAGTCCTTTCGCCACAACTCGGTGCTCTAGAGCTTGGGAACTGCAACTGTTGAAACCCTCATGCCCGAGAGCCCATTTCTGCAACAAGAGAAGCTACCACAGTGAGAAGCCCTTGAGTTGCAACTAAAGAGTAGGCCCCACTCCCTGCAACTAGAGAAGGCCCCCAAGCAATGAAGACCAGAACAGTCATAAATAAGTAAAATTATCAAAAAAAAAAAAAAAAAAGACATACCAATTAAGGGGCTTCTCTCCTGGGATCCAGGAAGATCCCTTGGAGGATATTCTTGCCTGGAGAATTTCATGAAGAGAGGAGCCTCAACGACTACAGTCCATGGGATCACAATGAGTTGGACACAATTGAAATGACTTAGCATGCTTGCACACACCAATTAAAAAGCATAGATAAACAAATAAGATAAATAATCCAGACCTAACTATAAGCTACATACATGAAGATATTCTTGCCTGGAGAATTTCATGAAGAGAGGAGCCTCAACGACTACAGTCCATGGGATCACAATGAGTTGGACACAATTGAAATGACTTAGCATGCTTGCACACACCAATTAAAAAGCATAGATAAACAAATAAGATAAATAATCCAGACCTAACTATAAGCTACATACATGAACTATCTTTTGTATGTATTTTTTAACTTAAGGAGGAGAGCAAAAAAGTTGGGTTAAAAGTCAACATTCAGAAAACGAAGATCATGGCATCCGGTCCCATCACTTCACGGGAAATAGATGGGGAAACAGTGGAAACAGTGTCAGACTTTATTTTT
>SJYX01024867.1:27355-56174 GCA_006410675.1 Oreotragus oreotragus
TCCAACCAGTCCATTCTGAAGGAGATCAGCCCTGGGATTTCTTTGGAAGGAATGATGCTAAAGCTGAAACTCCAGTACTTTGGCCACCTCATGCGAAGAGTGGACTCATTGGAAAAGACTCTGATGCTGGGAGGGATTGGGGGCAGGAGGAGAAGGGGGCAACCGAGGATGAGATGGCTGGATGGCATCACGGACTCGACGGACGTGAGTCTGAGTGAACTCTGGGAGATGGTGATGGACAGGGAGGCTTGGCGTGCTGCGATTCATGGGGTCGCAAAGAGTCGGACATGACTGAGTGACTGAACTGAACTGAAATAGAAGAATAGAGAAAGAAATACCATGCTTGCTCTATTCAGAATAAAGCTGGAATGGCTATATTAATATTAAACATTTCAGAACAGTAGAGTTATTAGCAGAACCCTAGGGTTCAATCCCTGGATTGGGAAGATCCCCTGGAGAAGGAAATGGCAACCCACTCCTGTATTCTTGGGTGGGAAATCCCATGGACACAGGAGCCTGGCAGGCTACAGTCCCTGGGGTCACAAAGAGTCGGATGCAACTTAGTGACTAAATAATAAGAGCGACAACCCCTTGGCCACCACCCACCCCTTACTCCCCAGCCCCACTTGCACACACCTTCCTACTGTCTGCACTTTAGAGTTATTCAGACACATGTATGCCTCACCGTGATGGGATACGGATGGGACATGAGCTACCCATCCTGTGCGTACTCCAAGCAATATTTTGATCACAGTCCATTCTGCAAATCGTGGTCATGGAAAAAGCAAGTAAAAGCATCCCTTGAGTAAAGTGGCTTATAATTTTATTTCAGCAGTTGGTTTTATTGTGGTGATAAACCTAAAATAGCCCACTTACAATACATTTTATGACTTTAATATACCTTGTGACTTCATAATTTTGTGACACTTACGAAAAATATATTTATATTAAACTTGCAAAAGGCAATACAATCCAGTCATTTAGTGTAATTTGTTTCACATGCTTTAAATAATCTAAATTCTAGAATATTGTTTTCAAATAAATTTATTTTATTCAGCAGATATATTCTGGATCACTGGTGTATAAAAGGAATGTGAGTGGACTTAATCACACAGCTACAGTAATCACTGTTCATCATGGTACATAACCATATTACCTACATTATTTCATCCAATCCTCAAGGCAACTCTTTGAGATATACAGTGAGGGAAAAAAAAAAAAAAGTAACATGCAGCGATCATGATGCCAGCTGGCTGTAAGGCTGGTGTCTGAATTCTGGTGCTTGGGATGCATCTGCCTTTGTCCTGACCACCATGACTCTGAGCCATGTTACAAGTGCCCTAAGACAGTGGTTCTCAAAGTGTGGTCCCTGCATTAGGAGAAGCACACTGACAGAAAGTGCTCACCCTGCCCAGGCACCACAGTAGCCATTTGCATGAGTCATTTTATGACAGGCAGTACTGGTAAGGAAGGTGGAATTAATAAGCCACCACCAACCGGAAGAATTGGGGAAAGGTCAAAAGGAGACACCTCATGTCCCACCACCTTCCAGAATCCTCCTCGCTGGCATCCGTCTTGGCTGAGCAATGCAGGCACCACCAGGAAGCACCCTGGGTCAGGACAATGGGCCAGAGACAACCGGAAACTAATCCCATCATCATAAAACCCGAGCGTAGGGAAAGAGCAAATTAGCCAAGATGGATGGTCAGGCTCTCTCGTCCCACGGCCTCTCGCTCTTGCCCCCACTTTGTAAATAATGATTATGCAACAGCAGAGATCCCTTACAGCCCTGGGAATGCGTGTCACAAGGTACCCGTGCTTGGTCACAGCTACCTTCTGCTGTATGCCTGTGTGAACTCTACCTAAAGCGGGGGCAATTGCTGCTGCATCACAGCTATGTCTGTTGGGTCAGCCACGGGAGGAGAGAAGATAGTATGTCTACTACGATGACTGCTGCGTCAGTCAGGAGAGAATAAGTGTGTCTGCGATTCCTATGGCTCCTCGAGTCTCCTTCCAGCCTCTTAGCTTACACCTTGCCTACCCTGGGTTCAGCAAACAGTGTGAACCCCAAGACAGTCGGCACTGTGAACAGGATCAGCAATACACCGAGACTGTGAGCCACGTGGCAGATCAGCCCTCCTGGGTTCCCTTACCTTACTGCTCTCCACCTGGGTGCCCCATCCCAATAAAGTCTCTGGCTTCATCAGCATGTGTGTCTCTTCAGACAATTCATTTCTGAAGGTTAGACAAGAGCCCCCTTTTGGGCCCTGGCAGGGGTCCCCCTTCCTGCAATACCTGGACCAAGAGCACCTGCATCCCCTGAGAACTTGTGACAAACACACACACTGGGGCCCACCGCAGACTCAGTGAGTCAGAAACTCTGGGGTGGAGAAGGGTGATCTGTTTTCACAACCCTCCAGGAGATTCCAGTACACACTTAAGTCTGAGAACCACTGCAGTGAGGGAACTTAGTTTTGTAAAAGAATCCCATTGCAAGTCCATTAGGAAGGCTGGCCCTTTGAGGCTGGTGATCAGGTGTTCATGTCCCATTCTGCCCCGGACCCACCCACCACCTCTCACATCCTCAGCCCTAGAAGAGAACTGAGACCAGCAGGTCAGATTTGCTCAAAGGCAAGACACTATATGACAAGAAAATTATCTCATGACGTGATATATATATACATACATATACATATGCATTCATCATGTATATCGTGCATTTATTCTATATGTGCATATTTGTTCCTTCTTACATTTTGATGAAGAAATAACAAGGTCTTCATTACACAGAAATTCAAAAATGCACACACCACCTTGCAGTCTGAGGCTCTGCACTGCAATGACCCTCTCCCCAGAGAAGCTCCTGGGAGCCCATCCACCCTTCATGGGGGTTCCTGGGAGTTTGAGGATACTCCCAAGAGCTCGGTAAAGACTGACCAGTAAGTTCTTCCTGCCAAAATTCAGTTGTGGGAAAATAAATTACTGCATAATTACCCGGATTACAATTATTGTAATCCGGGTAGTTACAATTANTATATGTGCATATTTGTTCCTTCTTACATTTTGATGAAGAAATAACAAGGTCTTCACTACACGGAAATTCAAAAATGCACACACCACCTTGCAGTCTGAGGCTCTGCACTGCAATGACCCTCTCCCCAGAGAAGCTCCTGGGAGCCCATCCACCCTTCATGGG
The DNA here is from genome assembly GCA_006410675.1 of Oreotragus oreotragus. Taxonomy (NCBI): domain Eukaryota; kingdom Metazoa; phylum Chordata; class Mammalia; order Artiodactyla; family Bovidae; genus Oreotragus; species Oreotragus oreotragus. The sequence continues at coordinate 30,552 of SJYX01024867.1, forward strand.
GGTTCCTGGGAGTTTGAGGATACTCCCAAGAGCTCGGTAAAGACTGACCAGTAAGTTCTTCCTGCCAAAATTCAGTTGTGGGAAAATAAATTACTGCATAATTACCCGGATTACAATTATTGTAATCCGGGTAGTTACAATTACAATATTGCAATTGTAAAAGCAGTGTTTGATGAGCCTGCAGGAGGCCAGCTTTGTTTTCACAGGACCAGGATCAACACGTAGTCTTGGTGAGAGGCCCCCTGGGGACTGCCCCCAGGCCGAGGGGAAGGGTGCACAGATTTTTGCTCCCGGATGGGACTCCCAGGGACCCAACGGAAAGTGGGGCTGCTTGGGTGGAGTGTTAAGCAAGCCACTTATTCCTTTTTTCCTTTAAGTCTCAGCAAAAGAAGACCCTGAATTTAGGAAAGCTAGAGACATAGACAGCATTTCAACTAATGGTCATTTTCTTATCTTCCTTCAGATATCTGAGGAAGAAGACAAAAAGACAGACGACCAAATGGAACGTAATGAGCAGCAAGGAACCTAAAGAACGCATGCGCAACGCTGCTTTCGGGCCTGCCTGGGTAGGTGGGACGGCGCCGGCGGGGTGGGGCTCCTAAAACAACTGTTGCCGAAACCTGCAAGGTTGACTGTTGCGTGTCCACGTGGTGCCAGAGTCTGTGGTGAGGGCTGGGTTATTTTCTCATCTGGGGTTTACATTTGGCTCAAGCCCTGAGAGGGTGTTTAATAATCTACCAGGTTGACTCACTGAAGCCTGAACATGGGTGGTTTAGAATTAATGAGGTAAAACTGCTTGAAATCCCTGGGCTGCTGTGCAGAACAGAGGCCAAGTTCAGCTCAGTCGCTCAGTCGTGTCCGACTCTTTGCGACCCCATGAATCACAGCCAAAGGCTCAGGGAAATAGAACTGTGGAAATGGGTCTGCTGTTTGCAGCTGACTCAGCCAGCTCCTAATTGCAGTCCTCTCCCCAGAGGCCAGATGGCAAAAAAAAAAAAAAAGCCTCCTTAAGGAGCTGTGGGGGTCTGTCCTCTCTAAGCTGGAAGTGAAGTTGGGGCTGAATTCCCCATCTTGGTGGGAATAATGGGGCCTTCAGGAAGACAAAGTGCCCAATCACCAGGGAGGAGGCCCAGGGACAGCAGGGCAACCATGTTGCTGGCTCCTTGCTCACAGGGTCCCTAGACAGGAAAGAGATGCCTGCCTGCTAAGTCCTGCTCAACAGATGAAGGCTTGGAAATCCCAGGACTACAGCCCAGTTCCTGGCCCTCAGTCAGTTCCCTGCACCCCTCAGGATGGTCCTTTGTTAGGTGTGCCCTCCATTGACCCTGTTTGAAAGAACCATCTGTTTCTTTCTGGGATCTTGATCTCAGAGGGCTGTGCACTCATGGCCTTTCATCTCAGTGGGGCTGATGGTCATTCCACAAGCAATTATTTAAAAATTTATCAGAAAGTTCTCTTGACCACAAAGACAATCCGGCTGAAACGGAAACCAAAATTCAAGTAAGGAGTGAAAAAAATGGGTTTTGATTTAGACTCTGACCTGATAAACTAAAAACTATGAACATGGGTTAGTCTTATCTGGATTTTACCTAAAGGTAAATTAAGCAAAATTGCATTTCTGCTCAAATTCTTGGAATAAGGAATAAGCCAAAGTGAGCGATGGCAGTGCAGCGCTCAGAATGGTTCTGGCAAGGTTTTTGAGAGCATCACATCATCGTAGATCCTGCGACTGACCGACAGAGTACGAGCAGCAAGGTAATCCTTTTCCCAGAAATGTTTGGCCTGTGACTTTTCCCAAGAGCTCTTCATTCTCCTTTGAATTAAGCTGCTGTGTTTTGAAGGCCTTGTTATGCCTCCTTTGTTGGTGGTCTCCCTTGCATGCTAAGTTGCTTCAGTCATGTCTGACTCTTTGCAACCCCATGGACTGTAGTCTACCAGTCTCCTCTGTCCATGGACTTCTCCAGGCAAGAATACTGGAGTGGGTTGCCATGCCCTCTTCCAGGCGGTCTTATACCTGGTTGTAATTCAGTCTAACTTTGCCAGCACCTCTCCCAGTAGTTTTGTTTGTGATTTGAGCAGTCCTCCAACATTAATCAATTCAATGAAATCTTAGGTCTTTTGCAAGACTGGAATTTTCACTTTGGCATCTGTAGGCAGTAGGCTTGTATTGTATTGCAGAAAATTTGACAGTCAGAAAAACTGATTGCCAGAAGTGTGGGCATGATGGTCAAAGACGGAAAGGTGCCAGCATTGCCCAGGGCTCAGTGTTGAGTGAGGAAGCCTTCTTTTGGTGGCCAGTGCACTGGCTAACACGGTCAAGGAAGCCAGCCTGCTCTTGCTTCACTGTGTAACAGGGGATCCTAGGAACAAGCGCCCCACTCCAAGCCCCACCTCCAGCATACTGCCTGGCAGGCAACTGGCTTTCAGGAAATGCTTGCTGGATGAATGAATTAAAATTATGGGAAAGGCATAAAGAAAAACAAAAGAGGGCTAGGAGACAGGACATCAAGGAGAGGTCCTGAAAGCAGGTCAAAGGAGGTGGAAGGTAAAGATAAAATCGTAGAAAATATATAAATTGTGAAGAGGTGGAAGGTAAAGATAAAATAGTAGAAAATATATAAATTGGCCTCCGTTCCAGGCACAGGGTTCCTGAAACCCTAGTCATTTTCTTGGTGATAAAATACCTAGGAGCATCACTGTTCTAATGTTTGGTCCTTGACCCCAGTTCTTGACACAGAGCTCCTAAATCCCTTGGAATTTCCTGGGTGATGGGAGGGTCTTTTGTTCCAATGAGATGACTCTGGGTGGCTCCTGAATGGGAGCTGATCTTACCAGAAAGACCAGCCAGGATGAGAAGCTTGGAGTTTTCAGCCCCTGCTCCTCACAGTTCTCCAGAGATGGGATGGGGGCTGGAAATGGAGTTAATGATTGATGGTGCATATGTGAGGAAGCCTCCATAAAATCCCAACAGGATGAGGTTTGAGGCTCTTCCAGTTGGCTCTTCTTCTGGAGTGTGATGCACCCCAATTCCATAGGTTTAGAAGCTCCTGTGCTCAGGAGCCCCTGTACCTGTTCCTCTGGGCGTTTATCTGCTTCTCTTATCTCATCCTTTAATAAATTGGTAAATGTGCTTCCCTGAGTCCTGTGAGCGGTTCTTGAAAGTTATTGCATCCAGAAGGGAGGTGGGTCATGGATACCTCTGATTTGTAGCAACGTCAGATAGAAGTTGTGGGTCAGCTGGGGACCCACTCCTGGCCTTCGGCATCTGCTGGAGGGCTGGGCAGTCTCATGGGACTGAGTCCTTCCCCTGTGGGATCGGATGCTGTCTCTGGTGGGAGATGATGACTTTGGCCCAGGGCAGTGGTAGCCACGCAGAGCGACTGGATGCCAGACAGCACTCCTCTGATCTGAAGAGCCAGAGGACCAAGTTCAGGGCCACCACGACTGCTGGAAGGTGAGCAGAGACTCCAGGAGCAGAAAAAGCCAGAAAGGAGGAGCCCCAAATTCTGTGGATACGTTTGCCCAAATTAGATCCATCAGAATTTCGAACTTCTTCTCATCAAGGATGGTCAGGAAAACAAAGAAGCAAGCCACAGACTGAATGAAAACATGTCTGATGGAGGGTTAAATCCAAAGAGATAAGAACTTTTAAAAATTAAAAAAAAAATGAGACAAGCCAATTTAAAAAACTGGGAAAATATTGAACAAACATTTAACAAAGAGTGATATGTAAATATCCAATAAACTCATGAATAAATGCTCAGTATCTCAGATGGTAGCAGAATTTTATTNGGGTTAAATCCAAAGAGATAAGAACTTTTAAAAATAAAAAAAAATGAGACAAGCCAATTTAAAAAACTGGGAAAATATTGAACAAACATTTAACAAAGAGTGATATGTAAATATCCAATAAACTCATGAATAAATGCTCAGTATCTCAGATGGTAGCAGAATTTTATTAAAGTGAGAAAGCTTCTGACATAGACACCAGAAGGGGAATGGAGCGTGCCCCCCTTGCTGCTAGTCTTAGCAAGGGAGCTATATACATTTCAATTGCTTAATAACAGTAAGTCAAAAGAATGTCTCAAGGTTGTAAAGATCTTACCAGACCCACTCCCACAATATACATTTTAAGATGACAAGATTATTCAGAAGGGTCTTAAGAAGGAAAAACATGTCCTCAAGCAAGATACTATATTGACTAAAACAAAGCAATAAAGAAAAAAACCTTTGTCCTTTTCTCCTCCTTGAGAACTCCAGACCCCTATCTCCTCCTCAAGAGCTCCAGATCCCTTTTCTCCTCTCAAGGGCCCTGGACCTCTTCCTCCTTGAGGGCCCCAGACTCCTTATCAACCTACCTGAGAATTAGCTCTCTCATAACCTTCCAGGTGCCTCTGTCTGTGGGATTCTCCAGGCAAGGATACTGGATCCTCCTCCAGGGGATGGATCTTCCTGACCCAGGGATCGAACCCGAGTCTCTTGCATTTCCTGCATTGGCAGGTGGATTCTTTGCTACTGCACCACCCAGGAAGCCCTTTTAGTTGTTTAAAGCCACCCAGTTTGTGTAATTTGTACAGTATAATTCTTAAGGGTCCTAGGATTTTCAGAATGGTAAATAAGCAAAGGCTTCAACTTCAAGTAACCAGGTGCATTAGCCTCTAATGAGAAAATCAGCCTGTCTTCTGCAGATTTGTAGTTAGGCATTGACTTCTCTTTAGTATGAAAGTCCTAGAAAGCGTCTTCAGGGAAGGCAATGGCACCCCACCCCAGTACTCTTGCCTGGAAAATCCAATGGACGGAGTAGCCTGGTAGGCTGCAGTCCATGGGGTCGCTAACAGTCGAACAGACTGAGCGACTTCACTTTCACTTTTCTCTTTCATGCATTGGGGAAGGAAATGGCAACCCACTCCAGTATTCTTGCCTGGAGAATCCCAGGGATGGGGGAGCCTGGTGGGCTGCCGTCTATGGGGTCACACAGAGTCGGACACGACTGAAGTGACTTAGCAGCAGCAGCAGAAAGCGTCTTCTTCCCATGTAGGCTGTGCTGTCTACACTGAACAACAGAAGCCACCTTTGTTAACTACTTAGCTAAACCTTCTGAATAAGTTGCTTCAGTTTCCACATCAGCACTTACTGCTTCACCTTGTATTTTTATGTTATGGAGGTGGCATTTCCTTAAACCTCATGAACCAACCTCTGCTAGCTTCACATTGTTCTTCTGCAGCTTCCTTATCTCCTTTGGCCTTCACAGAGTTGGAGAGAGTTAGGGCCTGGCTCTAGAGTAGGCTTTGGCTTATTGCTGACATGGAGACAGTTCTAGTGGTCCTGAATATTCATTAGAAGGACTGATGGCCACCTGATGTGAAGAACCAACTCATTAGAAAAGACCCTGATGCTGGGAAAGATTGAAGGCAGGAGAAGGGGATGACAGAGGATGAGATGATTGGATGGCATCATCAACTCGATGGACATGAGTTTGAGCAAGCTCCAGGAGTTGGTGATGGACAGGGAAGCCTGACGTGCTGCAGTCCATGTGGTCACAAAGAGTCGGACATGACTGAGCAACTGAACTGAATAATAATACAATGCCTGCAAAATGCAATAAAGCAAAACAATAAAACAAAGTGTGCCTGTTACTCAAGGAATTCGAATGTGACCTAAGTGTCAGCCCCTGCCCACCAGGAGCCCAGAATAGTGTACACACAAGCAAAGCTGCACCTGTGGGCACCCCTGCCCCTCAGCCTTCTGCGGGGACTCCCAGCCAGGAACCCCAAAGCCCACATTGAGATGCTGAATGGATGCACAAGACAGATGGGAGCTGATGGTTTCTTTCTGACCTGAGCCTGACGTGTATTGATTACATTGTGTTTTATGAGAATTGCACACAAGAATTCTTTATTTTCTAGGTGTTTTCCTGGCTGGCTTGAGGGAAATTTGAGAGAGAAATCTCCATATATAGTCACTCTACCAACTCAGCCAAAATCCATTTCCATTAGCCATCTTCACCGCAGTCACAGTGGTAGGATATTTTTCTTTATCCTAGGAAAAATCAGCACTAAAAATAAACTCATGGCAGGACTTCCCTGGCGGTTCATTGGTGAAGACCACCTTCCAATGCAGGAGGTGTGGGTTTGATCCCTGGTCAGAGAGCTATCACATTCCTCACAGTCAAGAAACCAAAAACATAAAACAAATAATACAGTAACAAATTCAATCAAAACTTTTAAAACATGGTCCACTTTAAAAGAAAATAATCTTTAAAAAAATCATGGCAAAATAACTTGGTAACCTTTAAAGAACTTGAGAATTTTAAGCAGAGGCTATTTAATAAACAAAGAAAAATAAAGAAATTTATTTGCAATCATAAAACATTTTAACAAACAACTAAGTAAGAAAGATTAGTGATACATCAGTAATTACTACCCTGGTGTCAGAGCATCTTTCTGATCCACCTCCTACCATCCTGGCTTTGCTACATCTTATTCTAGCAGTTCTGAGTGTCTGCCTTCCTCTTCTTCAAAACTAACGTTTCCTGAGAAGAAAAAGGATACGTGAATGTATTAACCTTATTTCTATTTAAAAACTGTTGGTTTTCTTGCAGATCTTTTGTAATAAATATTAAACATATTATCAGGCAAAGTCATGGAATGTTAACCTTTATCTTACACAGACTTATATAGTTTTTGTTTTGGTACCAGTAATAAAGTAGGCAAAAAATATTTTCAGAGTAAATGTTAAGACAAGAATATGCATGTCAGTGAGAGTAAGGTTCATTGTTATCTTTTGCCTATGTGCACTGATCAGTAATGAAATTGATGGACTATAATTTATAAACAACACTGTTGAAACTCTGATCTCTATAGAGGCCGTAATCCACACTTCCCACCCTCCTTCCCCACCCCCATAATAGTGTTTATGTGAATTAATGATGAAAAATTAAATGTTGAAAGGGTTTACATTTTGAAGGTGTATGCTATATATTTCTAGACAGAGCATTATTATAAAGTGTGATAAAGGTGAAAACCATGTCATAAAATAAAGCCACATCATTATCTGCACGGAAACCCACGTCATGCGGTGTTTGGTGAAACAGAGACTAGCAAGGACAGAGTCAGAGAGAGCATGTGTGACACAGCTGTCCTTGTGCAGGACAGCTAAGGAGGAGTGACATTCCCAGAGTGGGTCCCCAAGACATCCCATCCCCAGGCCTGACCCAGGGATGGCCTCCAGCAAAGGCAGAGAAAGTGCTGTGCCCACTCCGGGGTGCTAGTACCTCGTCCCCTCCTGCCCTCCTCGGTCACCAAAGCACGGGCTCACCCTGGTCTAAGCTGTCATATTGGAATTCCTCTCGGTCCTCTCTACTGGCGTCTCCCTCCTCCTCTCCAGGCCGCGTCGACTCTAACTCCCCCTCTGACACATCGGTCAGAGGCTGGACCTCCTCCACCATCTCGCCCCCACCTGAGATGGACAAAAGGAAACGGTATCAGCAGGCGCCTTTCAGCACCCACTCTTGCCTCCTGCTGACAGCAGCGCCTACCTCTCCATCCGGGGACCACCCCCAACTCCGAGTCTCGGCTCCACCCAGGCCTGACACCTGGTCCCCGTCCCCATCACAGTGACAGGTTTAGGGATGGGCATCCTTTGTCTGATAATCTGATTCCCAAGGGTTTTTTGTTTTAAGTGTACAGTATATATCCCAGGGGTTTTGATGAGCATATGGAGAAAGAAGCTCTCTGTTTTCCAGAGTTCTTGAGCAGATTGGGTGACAATCTGATAAAGTCACTGAGCTTTGGTCTCCAAAGGGAAGGGGTACCACCAAGTAGAGGCAGTACACGGGAAAGTGGAGACCAGAGAGAAGACGGCTGATCCAGCCAGACCTGAGGTTGTCCTATCTGACTGCTCCAGTGGTATGAACCAATGAATTAGTATCAGTATTATTCCACTTAGGCCAATTGGAGTTGATCTTCAATCCCTTAGGGCTTCCTTGGTGGCTCAGATGGTAAAGAGTCCGCCAGCAATGCAGGAGGCCCTGGATGAAGGTCTGCTGGAGAAGGGCCTGGCAATTCACTCCAGTGTTCTTGCCTGCAGAATCCCATGGCAGAGGAACCTGGTGGGGGCTACAGTCCATGGAGGTCACAAAGAGGTGGACACGACTGAGCGACCAACACTTTCAATCACTTGCCACAGAAGGACTCCTGCCCAGTGTAACCTTTGATCCTCCACAGCCCCCTGAGGACTTGCCAGGAAGTCCCCTGTGGTGGTCGCAGAGAAGTGCTGTCCTTCAGGAAGGACCTGTCACTCCAGTTGCAGTTGGAGCCTTGCCCAGGTCATGCCCACAGCCAGTCACAGGCCAAGGAGAAGGACTCAGAGCCTGTTCCCTGGAGAGCCCCATTCCACTCACCCCCCTAGACCTCCATACCCTCAGCTCCTGGGGTCTCCTCCTGGCCTGGTCTGTCTGCAGCGGGCTGCTCCTGGGGGAGGGTCGGGGTCCACAAGGCCAACTCTGTGATTTTGGTGGCTTTCCATTTTGGAATGACAGTTATCAGTGTCTCCTCCTCCTCCTCCTCTTCTCCTCTTTCCTAAGTTAAAAAATTTAAATTTACCAACATGCGTGGGATGTTTACAGTGCGGGTAGATGGGACAGGTTTTGAAAGGTGCTTTAACATTTCTATAACAGGATTCAGTGATCAGAGTAATTGCCAGTGTCAATGGTATAATTCTAGAGCTGAAAATGGAGCTTAAAACAAGGATGAGAAATCAAAGTGGGATCAATACAGCTCCTGCACTCATTTCCGTGACAGTGCAAGAGGTTTTCAGACTAACGTTTCCAGTTAAGAAATGGCCAGAACTAATGACTTCAGCTACATTTCGGCTCTAAGATTCTTCAAACAACGAAACAAACACTGAAAGCAAGTAGGACCCGTGGGGCTCCTGGGCATGGAAGTCTTTCTGTGTCCCCCATTTCTTGTTTGTAGGAAACAGACTCCAGCCTTTATGACCTTCCCTGAGTTCCCAAGGGCAGGTTCAGGCACTTGCTAACCCGGGAAGTGAAGGGATGCAGAGACGAGGGAGTAGCAGCCGAGAAACAACAGAGCAGCTTTGGACAGGGTCCCAATTCTGCTTCAGGAGACACACGGAACGGTATCTTTCAGCTCTTCTGCAGAACTGAAACCCTAACAAGTGGAAGATGTTAACTACGCGAAGAAACATTCTTCATTCTGGAGAGAAGGTCATAGTTGGATAACCTGGAGAACCACAGAACTCATCAGGAGAACACCTGAGGCCAGGTTAAAGGACTGCAGGACCTGCACACACCCCATCCTTGTCAAAACCCTGCCCTTGAACCACTGCTCTAAAACTCACCAAATCCCCCCGGCCTTGGGACACGCTATGGAAGGCCTTAGCTCACTATGTCTTCCTTTGCCTGGCAAACCAGTAAAGCTAGTCTTTTCACCAAAACTCTGTCTCTGAGATTCAATTCTGCATGAGTGGACAGAGGTCAAGATTCAGCATCAGCATCACTGTAAGCAAAAACCTAAAAACACCCAAAGACATTCACATAAAGACATGTGAGGGCATGGACTCTTAAGTTCTAGTCTCAAGGATTATGGAGAGAAAAATAAAACACAGTCAAAGTAAACAAAGTCCATCAGCTCTAAACGTGGAATAGTTTATTTGTTGTAGTTCAGTTGCCAAGTCATGTCCAACTCTTTGCAACCCTATGGACCGCACCACTCCAGGCCTCCCTGTCCCTCACCACCATAATATATAACCAACAGTGGTAACAGCCACATATGACAATATTGCCAAGCATATTGGCCTACTTCACAGATTTGTACCCATCACAAAATTCCAAAGATTTGAACATCAGTCCTATAAATGTGGAAAACTTCACTGTCACAAACATGATAATATCTAACACAGAGAGTGACAGATACCTGCCTAATACTTCCACTGAGTCACTCAGAAATAAACTGCACTCCTTGGTTTAAAAATTTCTGAGATTTGTTCCCCAGGAAGGGGACACCAGGACTCCAGGACAGTGGCGCTTAGACTTCAGTTGTACCACAATCCCCTGGAGAGGTTGTTAACATACAGACTGCTGGCCCAGTCCCGGGGTTTCTGATTCAGGAGGTCTGGGGGGAGGTCCAGTAACCTGCATGTGGAACAGACTGCCAGGTGTTGCCAAAGCTGCAGGCCCGGGGAATGCACTGCAGAACTACCGACTAGGGGATGTCTGCTGTCTCATCACTCGCAGGTGCTCACGTGCTCTCCCCCGATGATTCAGGCCCTCCATCTTCTAGCTGCTCGAGGGTGGGTGGGCGGTCACTCATAGCAAAGTCCTCTCATGAGCTGCCCTTGGCCAAAGGAAGCCGCAGAGCCCAGATTTCATGCCCACCCCATTCACGGGCAGCCCACACCCAGTGACTGGTCCACATGGGAGTCTAAGGTACCTGGCCTCTGTTCAGAACATTTAAAAAAATTATTTTATTTACTTTTGGCTGTGCTGGGTCCTCGTTACCGCTCTGACTTTCTCTAGTTGCGGTAAGCTGGGGCTGCTCTTCCTTGGGTGCACAGGCTGCTCCCTGTGGACACTTCTCTTGTTGCAGAGCACCAGCTCTAGGGCATGCAGGTTGCCAGAATTGTGGCTCCTGGACTTGAGAGCAAAGGCTCAATAGTTGGGGCGCATGGGCTTGGCTGCTCTGGGGCTTGTGGAATCTTCCCATATCAGGGACCGAACCCTTGTCTCCTGTCCTGGCAGGCAGATTCTTTACCACTGGGCTATCCCATTTCAGAGCTCCCACAGGGTCCCATCACAACCCAACTTTCCCTTCTGCCTGACTCCGTTTCCTATACTGCCTCAAGCAATTGATCCCAACACAGATCTACAGGGTCAGCATCATCGAACAGTTTATTTGCCTATGAATGTAGAAAAAGATACAGACTTTGCAACTTACCACGTCAGTCAAGCGATATTCCCCATGCTGTTCACATCCAATATCAAACACGTACTTTCCAGGGCCAACAGGCTATGAGCAAAGAGAAACCAGCTTCATTCTTGAGTGTCAACACCCAGCAGAAAGTACAAAATGTGTAAATGTGTACATAAAGTATAAATGTGACCTTCATAAACTCTACCCCAAATCATGGAACTGGGGGAAATACAATACAAATTAAAGACGGCTTTGTAAACTAACGGCTAATGGAATGCAAAGTGTAGATCCCCCTACATTTGTTTAAAAAAAAAAACAAAAAAAACTACATTTTCTTTCTTTACAAAAGTATTTATAACAGAAATTTTACTTAGTCAACACCCACAGCCAAACTAGCTAGAAAAGGACTACTAATAATGGAATCTTCCCATATCAGGGACTGAACCCTTGTCTCCTGTCCTGGCAGGCAGGTTCTTTACCACTGGGCTATCCCATTTCAGAGCTCCCACAGGGTCCCATCACAACCCAACTTTCCCTTCTGCCTGACTCCGTTTCCTATACTGCCTCAGGCAATTGACCCCAACACAGATCTACAGGGTCAGCATCATCGAACAGTTTATTTGCCTATGAATGTAGAAAAAGATACAGACTTTGCAACTTACCACGTCAGTCAAGCGATATTCCCCATGCTGTTCACATCCAATATCAAACACGTACTTTCCAGGGCCAACAGGCTATGAGCAAAGAGAAACCAGCTTCATTCTTGAGTGTCAACACCCAGCAGAAAGTACAAAATGTGTAAATGTGTACATAAAGTATAAATGTGACCTTCATAAACTCTACCCCAAATCATGGAACTGGGGGAAATACAATACAAATTAAAGACGGCTTTGTAAACTAACGGCTAATGGAATGCAAAGTGTAGATCCCCCTACATTTGTTTAAAAAAAAAAACAAAAAAAACTACATTTTCTTTCTTTACAAAAGTATTTATAACAGAAATTTTACTTAGTCAACACCCACAGCCAAACTAGCTAGAAAAGGACTACTAATAAATAATTTTAAAATATTTATGGAAATATAGTTGATTTAAAAAGCAGAGACATTACTTTGGCCAACAAAGGTCCATCTAGTCAAAACTATGGTTTTCCCAGTAGTCATGTATGGATGTGAAGGTTGGACAATAAAGAAAGCTGAGCCCTGAAGAACTGATGCTTTTGAACTATGGTATTGGAGAAGACTCTTGAGAATCCTTTGGACAGCAAGGAGATTGGACTAGTCAATTCTAAAGGAAATTCGTCCTGAATATTCACTGGAAGGACTGATGCTGAAGCTGAAGCTCCAATACTTTGGCCACCTGGTGCGAAGTACTGACTCACTGGAAAAGACCCAGATGCTGGGAAAAGTTGAAGGCAGGAGGAGGAGGGGACAACAGAGGATGAGATGGTTGGATGGCATCACCGACTCAATGGACACGAGTTTGAGCAAGCTCCAGGAATTGGTGATGGACAGGGAAGCCTGGCATGCTGCAGTCCGTGGGGTCACAGAGTCAGACACGACTGAGCGACTGAACTGAACTAAGAGTAAGAACATATTTAGAGATGCTCCTCCATAACATCAGGAGTCAACGTGGTACGCTATTTCATCAAGGAATCATCATCTATTTTACCCACTGTTGTTAATATTTGTTATGCTGATACTTTGACAAAAAACACTGTGTAAACATATTCTGAGCTACATCTTTATGTACAGTCTTGATAATTTCCTCAAAGTAAGTTTATAGAAATTGAATTCCTGGAAAAAAGTATGTATAGGTAGACAGATAGATAATCTGATAGATAGATTTTATCAGGATGAGCCTCTAGTAACTTTCACTCCCACAACAGCACTTAAGATCCCTTTGTCCTCAAACCCTAATTTTTTTTCTGGGCATTAACATTTGCTCTATCTTTACATTCTTGTATGTAAAAAAATAGGACCTCAGCATTTTAAGTCACATCTTTTAAATTATTAGCAAAGCTTAATTTTTTTTCAACATTTTTGAAATTTAAATCATGCTGATTGACATAAGTGCTTTACATATTACATGTTACAAATATCCCAAACCCATTTGTCCTTTAGGTGTTAATTTTTCTTTATGGTGTTTTCTAATCTATATGGGATTATGTTTGTCAAGTGGGATCTCTTGGTTTTTCCTTTATATTTCTGCTTCTCAAAAAAAAAAATGCCTATTTTTCTGTCTGTGACTTTCTGTTTACATTTAAATCTTTATTTCTTCTAGCAAATATGGTTGGCCAAAACATGTGCTTGGATTTTCCATGACATTATACCGAAAACCCCAAATGAACCTTTTGGCCAACCCAGTATCTTCACCTAAATGCTGAAGGACAAACTCTGGTTTTATTTTTTCTCCCAAATTGTCATCAAGCTGTCCCAGCACCATTTCTTGATTTCTCCCCACCATTTCTTTCAACTGGAAATGACATCCTTTCAAGTACTAAATTATTGTATATGCTTGAATCTGTCTACTCTGGGACCTAAGTCACTAACTATGTATATCTCTAACCTAGCAGTACACTGTTTTCGTTATTGAAGCTTTATAGTGTATTTCACAACTTTCCAGCAAACATGTGAACAGGTAAGTCTCTGAAGGAAGAAAGTCAAACTAGCAGGAGAAGTATTTGAAGATGCTGGGCCTCATCAGTAACCAGTGAAATGCACACTAAAACTATGAGATAACATTTTTTGCCCAATTAGGTTTGAAAAAAAAATTAAAGACTAATGAAATCCAATGTTGGTGAGAAAAAGTGATGAAGAGACTCCCATATTCTGTTGATTAGAGTATAAACTGGCTCAGCTTTTCAGGACAATCAACAGTATCTGGTATCATTTAAAACATCAACAGTTTGAAAAAAATATCAAATCTAGGAACATAGGCTCCAACAGTAGACTGCTGGCATTTGAATCCTAGCTCCATCATGTAACAGAACTCTTTGGGTGCCTCAGTTTAACCTGTCTTTGTTTTTTGTATCCTCATACGTAAATGGGTACACTTTTATTTTAAATTGTATGAATTAATACATGTAAAATACTTAGAACAGTGCCTGGAACATAGTAATTACTCAAAAAATGATGCAATATTATTAACGGAGAATGAAACTAAGTTATATACAACATTTACTGCATCTAATCATCAATAAATCACCAGCATCTGTAAGAAAAAAAATATCAATACTTGTAGACTCCCCAGTTCCAGTAGCTAACCAACATAAAAACTTCGAAATGTGCACAAAGATAGAGGATGTTTCTCTGGGTATATTTTTGTGTCCTGATAACAGAGTGGTCCTATTTGTGTAGTTAAAATCCCCACACTGTACTTCTGTATAAGCTGTCGTGTGAGTCTGTACTTCCAGGCCGCTTGAGGTGGGTGGGGAGGAGTCTAGAGGCGGAGTGTTTTGCAAGTGGAATGTCCTGGTATGTTACTGGTGCAGCTTTAAATCTTTTACTAACTGGCAGAACAAAGTCGCACTTTCATTCTCACTCCTCAGATTGGTTTAGGTTCGCCATGTTCATTGATTTCCTCCCAACCAACTTGTGTTAAATTCTCTTTCCTCCACCCACCTCCCTGTGCCAAAAAAATATATCCCAGGAGAATTTTGCAAGAATGACATACTCAGTGGAGAAGGAAATGGCAGCCCACTCTAGTATTGTTGCCTGGGGAATCCCACTGCCTGCACTACAGAGACTACAAGTAGAATCTGTAATAGGGGCGTGAATTATACGGGAACGAAAACTGGAATCTGGGGCGACTTTATTAAATCAGTTGGATGTTCCCTATGTCAACATCTAACACCTTTCATTTGCTCCAAAAACTCTTTTTGTGGAAAGTGTCTGTTCAACCCCTGATCAAAGATACAGCAAATACAGGGTGGTAGGTAGGTTACAAATGATTCAGGGTTTCTCTGCATCCCACCAGGACTCAGAAAGTAGGACAAGCAAGGCCACAGAACCCTCCAAACAGAGACGGTCCATCGTGGGTACTGTGAGCTGGAAACCGCCAGGCCCAAGGCCAGGAGCAGCCCTCCAATGCCACCGCAGCCTGGAGTGGGTGCGCTGGCGCAGAGCTCAAGGGAGAAACTCATGGGGTCTTCCTTCCCAGGCTCAGGCTGCAGGCCTCTCAGGAGAAAGAAAGTCAAAACATCACATGCCCAACTGCTCAGTCATTCAAACAAGTAAGTATTTCATATCCAATTTACTTATGAGACCAAGGTCAAGATGCCCCAATGCTATAAGGACTCCCACTGTTGGGAGGCTGTGTGAATATTACGCAGAGACTGGCCAAGCCTCCCCAGCACCCACGCTGTCCTCTGTGGGTAGGAGAGAGGCTCAGCTCTGTCCCCTTCTCTGGAGCGGGTGGAGGGTTTGCCTGGGTTTGTCCTCTTTCCTGCTCACACATAGTCTCAAGCAGGGCGGGGGGTGGGGCACGGAGGGTGCTGCTTATTTCACTGGCAAATGTCACTGCCCATTGACTTACGTGTTTGTTCAAGAACTTGCCCTGGTACCTGTGGTTCAGGTGGATGAGCTCAGCTGCGCCCTCCTGTTGGCCATTCACCCAGGCACCCACGTACTTGCTGCCCGTCTCTGCATAGAAGTAGGTGCCCTGCCCGTGCCTGGTGAAGACAAGGAGCACAACACACTTGGTTCTGCTGCAGTGAAAACCCTTCCAGGTTTATGAGATAGAAATTTAAATCCAGGGGGGCTTAGGCTGATGTGGCTCACAAGCGAAATGGCTTCTATATCTGGGCTCATTCAAAACACATCCTGCTCACAGTCCAGGCATGGCTGGGCACCCCTGCTGGGCAGCGGCGACCTCCTGCCCATCAGCTGGTTGGCTCAGGCAAGGGCCAGGGCTCCCGGGAGCTGTGGTTCAGTCCCAGCAGGTTGTCCTGAGCCCTCCATGGCCTGGGGCCCTTGGGCCTGTTTCCCGGGGAACGCACCTGACCAACAGGGCATTGCCCACAGGCTCGCCCTAAAGCTATGAACTGCAGGGCCACGCTGCCCAGTGGGCTCCGGCCATGATTCTGTTGCTTAGTCACGGTCGTGTGTTCACGACGTGAACCGAGCTGTGGGTCGGAGGAGGGAATCGAACCTTTGGTGGGCAAACCATTCTCCGGCGTAGGTGTCACTGTTGACGTAGTAGTAGACGCCGTGGCCGTGCCGCAGGTCATCCGCCCACTCGCCTGGAGGGACCGCACACACGTGTGTGTATGTACATATATATCTCCACATATGCACATATTTTATCATACATAACATGGATCTTGTCATACGTAATAACATATAAACATAGCAATGTTGTTCAAATTAGACTAACATCTACACTGAAATCAAAATGACCACAATGAGATTAGGCTCATAAGGATTTGAAAGAATTAAATTAAATCCTAAATTAAATTGCTCTGAGCTGATTTAAAAAGCAGACGGAGCTATGTCTGGAGCCAGTTTTCTAAGATTCATGAAACAAAACAAAAGAGAAATCTCATCTCTAGTAGGAAGAGCAGCGACACTCTCCACTAGGGTCTTGGGTTCCAGCAGAAGTCCCGAGGCAGCCTCGGCTCTGGTTTCACGTGGCCAGCAGACAGGCTGCTCCAGCCTGCCCCCTGAGAAGGTGGCATCCGAGCTAAGACACGCCGCTGTCACACAAGTGACATTGTCCCTCGCCTGCATTTACTGAACAAGTACCATCGGTTAGCCCTGGTTCTGAGCGTCTCACCTGTGTGAATCCATCTGGTCCTCACACTGAAGAGGAGGAGGCAGAAACAAGGCGGAATGAGGTCCTTGAATAAGGTCACATCTATTGTCACCCCAGCTCCAGGGTTGGGCTCACAGACCTTTTTGGAAATCTGATGAAAGCTAGACAACTTCTGCCCAGAAAAGTAGCCCAGAGTCTAACCTTTGCACACGGTTTGCGAAGCTCACCACCCACCCCTGCCTGTCGGAACTGCCTTCATCTGTTGTTGGGACTGACTTCCCTGGTGGCTCAGACAGTAAAGCGTCTGCCTACAAAGCGGGAGACCGGTTTCAATCCCTGGGTGGGGAAGATCCCCTGGAGAAGGAAGTGGCAACCCACTCCAGTACCCTTGCCTGGAAAATCCCATGGACGGAGGAGCCTGGTAGGCTACAGTCCATGGGGTCGCAGAGTTGGACACGACTGAGTGACTTCACTTCCACTTTTCACTTGTCATCACACAGGTGACAGTGGTGGGGGGAGCAACAGTGAGGTTCTTGTTAGGGGGCAAGAATCTTCCTGAGACGTAACTCTGCCACGTAACACAGAGGTCACAACTACAGCAGAAGCAAGAACGCCTCCCAGAGCAGAAGCCCTCAGTGAAAGAATCACCATCTAAACAGACACTGTGTTCATCAGAAGAGGGGTTGGTCAGAAATGGAAAACAGCAAAAACAACTCCAAGGAGAAGAACACCACCAAGCACCAACAGCCTGGGTCCACCCTACTACCCCAGGTCTACCCTCACCCGCAGCTTCCCTACACCCTACCCCCCGCCCCCCCCTCAGCAAGAAGGTTTGCTTCGTGGTAACACTTCACCTTCGTATCTCGATCCATCTGGGTAGATAAACGTGCCTTGGCCGTGCTTTTTGTTTCTAACATATTCTCCGATGTACCGAGCACCATTTTTAAATTTGTAGATCCCCTGAAACACAGTGATGATCTAATTTGTATCACTCCTGAATTTAATGATTGCTAACAGAGCATTAAATCGGAAAAACCACCCAAGTCACCGATTCTGACCTGGCCATGCCTTTTACCATGCTCATAGTTCCCCTCATATATGTCCCCGTTGGGCAGTCTCGCTTTCCCGTGTCCGTGCCGTTCACCTGCCTCGTTCCGTTCCCCTTCATACTCCTGGACAGAAGATAATCACAGCTACTCTTTATTAAGCACTAACCACGTGCTAAGCATTTCATAGATTCAACAGCATTCCACTGAATTCTCCCAACCCTTGACCTTGTCTTACAGGTGAGGTAGGTGCCAGGCCTGGGTGACACGGAGCATCGGTCCAAGCTCACACAGCTGGTACCTGTCCATGGTGGACTTTCACTCTTTCCCTCCACTTTATTATGACAATCCTTTACACTGTAAATAAAACTAACCACTTGGGGGAAAATGCAAGATGGTCCAAGCTGTGTTCTTTACAAGGACATGTTTGAAATATTAACAGCATTTGCAGGTGGAGCAGGTCCTGAACCCACCTTCCTCCAATAATCCATAATTTAAAATACAAATCATCCCTGGGTGTCCATGGCTTGAAGACAGCTTTGACCTTGAGGAAAGCTCTGATGTCAGGAGAGGAACAAGAGGAGCTGAGGAATGAACCAGGCTCAATGGTCAGCTTGAGTTTCCAAACTCAATTCAGTTTAACTTATTTTTAAACTCAAGAGACTTAAGGTTCAAGCACTCATAGCCCAATAGGGAAATAATTACATATATATCTTTATAGTGGGCTTCCCTGGTGACTCAGATGGTAAAGAATCTGCCTGCAATGCAAGAGACCTGGGTTCGATCCCTGGGTTGGGAAGATGCTCTGGAGAAGAGAATGGTAATCCACTCCAGTATTCTTGCCTGGATAATTCCATGGACAAAGGAACCTGGAGGGCTATAGTCCACAAGGTTGCAAAGAATTGGGCACAACTGAGCAACTAACAGACACACACACACATCGTTAAAGTAAATCAATAAAAAACAATACTAGCTTCTCATTTCCCTATTGTCTCTATCCTTCATAAAAGACATGTTTCTCAAGCACCTAATTACATGGGTGTATTGGAGAAGGAAATGGCAACCCACTCCAGAGTTATTGCCTGGAGAATCCCAGGGACGGGGAAGTGTGGTGGGCTGCTGTCTATGGGGTCGCACAAAGTCGGACAAGACTGAAGCAACAACAGCAGCAGCATGTAAATAATAAACAATGAAAGGGCAAGGGCACAGACCATGATCTGACCTGGACTTGGATCTGGACAGACATTAGCACAAATTCAGACACATTAGATCAAGGGCTTCGGGGAAAAAATAACGTTTTTGCAGTTTTTGTGCTTTTCTAGCACTGTCTGGCTCAGAAATTCATGCTCAGAATATAAGGCAAACTTTTACACCCTTACAAATTTGTTTCAGGGTTAGTCTAAATCAAAATGTATAAAAGACTCCTCTTCCTGCCCCAGAGACTCCCAATTATACCCAAAACGAGCCGCAAGGTTGGCACCTTTCTCAGTCCCTTGGACAACAAGGAGATCAAACCAGTCAATCTTAAGGGAAATCAATCCTGAATATTCATTGGATGGACTGATGCTGAAGTTGAAACTCCAGGATTTTGGTCATCTGATGTGAACAGTATTGGAAAAGTCCCTGATGCTGCTGGGAAAGATAGAGGGCAGAAGGAGAAGAGGGCATAATGGAAGGGTCGGTAGAGTCCAGCTTGGGATGACCAGCCATTCAAGGAAATTGCCTCCATGGAGGGTAACAGCAGGACGCTGCCAAAGCCTTCTATGTGGAAATCTCTGCCTTTAACGGGAGGAGGAATGGTGGAGGGGGGAGCGAGAAGGGATGTGGTAAGCGGACGTCATAACGTTTCACCTTTCAGAGCCAACTTGCAGGACGCAGCGCCCGCTGTGGCCAGCATGGTCCTTGTCCTTGTCTGGGCCTCCCGGAGGGACTGTGGCGGGCCTCCAGGCCGCCCCCTCTCTGAACCCGGTTTCCAAGGGTCCACGCAACCCTGGGAGCTCCTCCCTTACCCGGAACTCTCACCCCAAGATCATTCTCTCCCTCCTCTTCCAACTCCTCCGAGCCCAGGTCCGACATGGCTTCTCCCCAGTCCGGATGCCCGCTACCGCCTGCGCCTTTCTAGTCGGTAGGTACCAGCTGCCTGCACCACCGCGTCCGCCGTCGCCATGGAGACGCGGCCAGGCTCTCTCCCTCCCATCCCTGGCCGAGAAGCTGGGAGGCAAGGGAGGAGTAACCGTTAACCTTCGGGTGCTGTCATAGCAACGGGACGCAACCGCCAGTTGCCTTCCGTGAAGAGAGACGGGCGGGGCCTGGGACGGGACGGCTTGGGAAGGAGCCAATGCCTGCCTTCTGGTGCTGTCATAACAACGTAAGGAGAGCCTCGGCCAATCGTCACCCAGGGAGGAGGGAGGGGGCGGGGCCTGAGGCGTATTGGGTACCCACCTGCTCTCTTACCTGGACACCCCCTTTAACCAGCGGCTGGGTGATGCTGAAACGAGAAGGGGTGGAGGAAGCTCATAAGGCCAGCTCTGGAAAGGGCCTTGCCCCTCCTAGAGGTGGACACTGACCCTTCTCAGCCCTGGCCCTTGGTTCCTTGGGTCTCTCCATAGGCCCTGCCTGCCCTTCATCACCTTTTTGGGCTCTTCTGACCCTTCCATGTTGGCGGTCCACAAAGATGCGTTCTTTGATATCTTTTCTTGTATTTGTAAGCATCTTCTTCTGACTCAAGGAGTCAGCTCCAACTCATTAGCAGATGCAAGTCTACCCTGATGGCCGTCAGGGTTTGACAGCCCTCCTCCATCCCAGATGTGAGACCAGTCTCCTGGGAGTTCCCAGTGGAGCTTGCTCCCTCACACACATGCACACACATGCACACTCATTCCCACTCTTAAATGGGCCTCTCTTAAGCTTCCCTCCAGTTATCTGACACTCGGTCTGCCCAGGACCCCTCATGATCTTCCCAGTTCCTCTAGTCACCACCCTGCTCCAGGCCTTCTTCCTCCCCTTGTTAACTCTGGCAATAGGCTCTGGTTCAGCCTGTTTGTCTCCAAACTTAGGCACTCTTAACCACTTCACCCTCCTACTCTGCTCGGAAACCCACATGCAGACCTGACTGCATGCAGGCCACTGTATTCACTATCTCCATATTCAAATCCCAAGTCATCTCTCAGCCTCCTGGCCCATCAACACCTTCCTATGCTTGTTATATGATTCAGATAAAAGCACACCATGAGCACTGTCCCCAGTACATCCTTCACTTCCCCTCGTCTGTGCCTTTGCCTGTGCCAGATGCTTCCCCTGGAAGTCTTCCTTCTGATGGCCTTGCCTATAGTCAGAGCCATTCTTCAAAGACTGGCTAAGGAACCACTTCCAGAAAACGCTCCAAATTTATGATAAGGATGCCCCCAGGGAGGAAGAGGGGGACAGGGTTGGAGAAAGAGGAAAGGACTTCACCTCTCTGTATCATCTGTCTATTATCTATCTATCCATCTGTCTATCTAGTGTAAAGGTCTGAACGTGACAATATGCAAAATTTAAAGTAGTAAGTTTTTATTAGTATGTATTAACCATATTTCTCTGTATTTTTAATTTTTTACTCTAAATATTGGACACCTTCCACCTGCAGCTCCTTCTGATCCTTCAAGTGAGTTGTTCTCGCTGTCTTTCTCTTAATTCCCATCGTATCTTGAGCCATCTTTATCATACACACAGGACAAGCTCTGTCTCATGTAACAGTCATCCAGGTGGTTGTCTGATTATTGGACACTCAGGAGCCACACTGCCCTCATCTCTGCCTCCCCACAGCACCTAGAAAAGTGTTTTGCATACAATGGATGATCAACCAAGCCAGGGAAATCCAGGCCACAGTGAGCCTTTAGATCCCCTGCTGCTGCTGCTGCTGCTAAGTTGCTTCAGTCATGTCCGACTCTGTGCGACCCCATAGACGGCAACCCACCAGGCTCTCCCGTCCCTGGGATTCTCCAGGCAAGAACACTGGAGTGGGTTGCCATTTCCTTCTCCAATGCATGAAAGTGAAAAGTGAAAGTGAAGTAGCTCAGTCGTGTTAGATCCCCTGGTGAGATGCAAATATGTTCTTCCTTTATCACGTATACTTGAAAGCATCTCTATTTTGCACGTGGAAATAAACAAAGACCACCCAATGAGAGCAAGCAAATACTTTATTCGGGGCTTGCTCTAGCAAGAGGGTCAGTCATGATCACTTATATTTTGAAAGAGATTAAAAAGCAGGCAGAGGAGTGGGAAAACTTTATATAGGAAAAAAGGTAAGAATTTAGTATCCTGATTGGAGGCTGAGAGTATGGGAAAGCTGCTGGAGGGCTCAGGAGAACCCAGGCATCCTATGTGATTGGTGAGGGTAGAAATTCAGCTTTCTCTGATTGGCCCTAAGGTGGAAATGGGGGCAAAAATTAGGTAAACTCTCAGCTATTAATCACGTCCTGGCCATTTGTCGGTGCGTGTGTGCTGAGTCGCGTCTGACTCTTTGTGACCCCATGGACTGTAGCCGACCAGGACCCTCTGTCTATGGGATTCTCCAGGCAAGAATACTGGAGCGGTTTTCCATTTCTTCCTCCAGGGGATCTTCTCTACCCAGAGATGGTCTCCTGTGTCTCCTGCATTGGCAGTCATATTCTTTACCACTGAGTCACCCGGGAAGCCCCATTTGGAGCCTATTGTTAAAGGGGTTCTTGTTTGCTCCTGGATCAGTTACAAAAGGACTGACTTCCTGGCCTACAGTAGGGTGATTTCCTGGGAGGGTTACTGTAGATAGTGGGTTGGTTTCCTGGGCTTGCTGGTGCAAGTTGTGGATCAAAATTCAGTTTTTAATTATGGTTTGGCCACTGTACATTTGTATATCTAATTCTTAATGTGTTTTTGCAAATTATACAAATAACTGTGTTTTATCTTAAATCTAAATATTGCATGGTATTCTTAGTGGCTTTTAAGGTTTAATACCTTCTATAATAATAATATTCCCAATTTTTAATTATTTAAATCTAATACTTTAAAAAATTGATCTGCTGCTGCTGCTGCTGCTAAGTCACGTCAGTGATGTCCGACTCTGTGCAACCCCATAGACGGCAGCCCACCAGGCTCCCCCATCCCTGGGATTCTCCAGGCAAGAACACTGGAGTGGGTTGCCATTTCCTTCTCTAATGCATGAAAGTGAAAAGTGAAAGTGAAGCTGCTCAGTCGTGTCTGACTCCCAGCAACCCTGACTCCCAGCAACTGCAGCCCACCAGGCTCCTCCGTCCATGGTATTTTCCAGGCAAGGGTACCGGAGTGGGTCTCCAGTGCCCTCTCCAATGGAGGGAAAACAGGTCTTAAAGTCATCTTCNAAAAGTGAAAGTGAAGTCGCTCAGTCGTGTCTGACTCCCAGCAACCCTGACTCCCAGCAACTGCAGCCCACCAGGCTCCTCCGTCCATGGTATTTTCCAGGCAAGGGTACTGGAGTGGGTCTCCAGTGCCCTCTCCAATGGAGGGAAAACAGGTCTTAAAGTCATCTTCATTTAGTGGAAATATTACTCACCTAGAGCCAAAATGCCCAATTTTAAAGTCTGGGATCCCACAGCCTATTAGCTTTGGTGACCTCAGGGAACTCACCAGTCCTCTGAGTCTTAGTTTCCTATCCTGCTGTTCTTGTTCAGCTCTTTGTGACCCCATGAACTGCAGCACACCAGGCTTCCCTGTCCTTCACTATCTCTCAGAATTTGCTCAAATTCATGTCCACTGAGTCACTGATGCTATCCAACCATCTCATCTTCTGTTGCCCCCTTCTCCTCTTGCCCCCAATCTTTCCCAGCATCAGGGTCTTTTCCATTGAGTTGGCTCTTCACATCAGGTGGCCAAAGTGTTGGAGCTTCAGCTTCAGCATCAGTCCTTCCAGTGAACATTCGGGTTGATTTCCTTTAGGATTGACTGATTTGATCTCACTGCTGTCCAAGGGACCTTCAAGAGTCTTCTTCAGCATCACAGTTCAAAAGTATCAATTCTTTGACCTTTCTTTATAGGTCATAAAGCCTTCTTTATGGTCGAACTCTCACATCCCTATCCTGTTAACTGAGGGGAATAAACCCTTCCCAACTCAAACAGCTGCCCTAGGGATCAAAGATGACATTATTTATTATGATAGCTATATAATGCTATCAACAAAGATATTACAAAAGTATCACACATCATTAATAGAAAGTTCTCATACCCACCTCCCCCTAAAGGCATGTTGTGGGATGTCGCTGGGGAGGGAAGCAGTGACTGAGGAAACAACAGAGTTTGATCTAACTGGCAGCGTTACAGAGCCTAAACCCATGAAGCAGGTATACAAATAATTCCCAGGTCTTCCAGAACACACAGACCTTTCCCTCTGAAACAGCTGCATAATGGAAGGTTGCAGTCTTACCCACATCTCAGACCCAAATCCATCACTCTTCGAAAAACAATACAATGTACAGGCAAATTAATGCGCAAGACCCTACAATTATATTGTTCGTTAGCTGCAAAGTTAAAACATTGTAAACACCCCAAATGAACAGCATCTCTTGTGGGAAAAAGTGGGGACTTCAGAAGGACTGATGATTGTGATTTTCTTCTTTATATTTGACAGATGCCACATTTAATTCAGTGGACCATGTCTTTTTATAATAAAACATCAAAGCATTTTAAATATTTGAAATCTGGAATGAAATGGAAATACAATCAAGAATATGCAACTAGATGTTAACTTTTCTGCACATTAAAAAAAAATATATCAGAAATTCAAATTTTCTCTCACAATGCCAGGAAGTAATAATGTTCTGACTGTGCTGGCAGTGTTTGAAGAATTTTATAGGAATTGTCTTATTAAATAATCACTGTCATTTCCCCATTGTACAGCTAAGGAAAAGAAGCCACAGAGAGGTAAAAGACATTGCTCAAAATCACACAGCCAGTGGGATTCAAATCATGCCATCTGACTCAAGCTATTACTGTTAATCACTGTACTCTATTGCCCTCCCCCTAGATCTCTGATTTAAAAGAATAACTATGATTTTCTGGAAGTGACCTTAACCATCTACCAAGTGGAGAACCACTGGCTCAAAGATCCTTTGATTAAAAAAAAACAGAAAGTGGTTTAAACATACCCTGCTCTGGATCACACCATAAACAGCTGGATGTCTAGCCATTGAGTTATTAAATCCTAAAACTTACAATTTGATTTATGTCTTAAGCAAACAAGTCAGAGTCCCCCTGCCCCTCAAAGTCCCTTGTGGCTCTGTTGGTAAAGAATTCGCCTGCAATGCAGGAGACCCCGGTTTGATCCCTGGGTTGGGTAGACCCCCTGGAGAAGGAAAAGGCAACCCACTCCAGTATTGTCTGGAGAATCCCATGGACAGAGGAGCTTGGGGGACTACAGTCCATGGGTTAACAAGAGTCAGACATGACTTACTGACTAAATCACCAGCATCCCTCAAAAATATCTTTCAGTCAATCTATAGTAATTTTATTACCCTGCAGGTTTAGCAGTTGTCCAAATAAGGCAAAGTGAGGTAAACTTCAGGACTGGACCCCCAGCCTCCTGCAGCAGCAACTAGCCCAGAGATCGCTTCAAGAAAGAAGTTGCTGTCGCTCAGGTCAGGCTGAGAACCCCACCCACCCTCTCCCTAGGAAAGATCAGAAAAGGCCTCATTAGGTCCATGGGACCCCAGGCAGCCCCAGCCTCTGTGATCCTTAACCCCCAGGTGACAGGCAAGCATTTGGTGATCACAGAAGCAGAGCTTTCCAACTCTGGAGGCCTGCAGAGCGCTAACACAGCGAGGCCATCACTAGGAGTTTCTTCCCAGGAAAAGGGAGGAAGTCCTCTTCTAATGCCTCCCCTGGCCCTGGAGGTACTTCCATA